>CATIWM010324237.1:0-11569 GCA_949671775.1 Mallotus repandus | reverse complement strand
TTTTTTTTTTATGATTTTTTTGAATTTATTTTTTCTGAAATTTGATGAGTTGATATCTTTTTTTTTTTTTTAGTTATGGATTTGTATTTCTAGTGCTATGAGTATTGTTATATTTTTGCTAATTCATGGTTCTCGGCAATTTGGTGAGTATTTTAGTTGTTTTGAGGTTTCCGTTTCATAGGTTATGATCTGGTTGCTATATGTGTTGTTTTTCATATTATTTAATTATGTTGTTTAGATTATTTTGATAGTTTTGGTTATTTTAGTTGTTTTCATGATTATTTTGATTGTTTTGGTTGTTTGGTTTTTTTTATTGTTTAAAACAACTACCATATTTTTTAAATAATTATTTTTAAATACCATATTTTTTAAAGAATATAAATTCAACTGTATTTTTTATTTTTTAATTATTTCAAAAAAATTTCAAAAAAAAAAAATAAAAGATTAAATTGTACAAGTATTAATACACACAAAAATTAATATTTATAATTAAATAAAAATTAATCCAATAATTCTAATTTCATTTGTATAAATGCAAACACTTGTACTATAGCAAGAGCCATAATAATGATGATAAAGGCCAAATGGTCAAATTAGACCATTAATTATATCCCGAAATTAATATTAGATTTTAAAATACTTTTGGTACTAATAAAAATTTGTTCTTTTAAAATTAGATCTTATTGGAGTTTATCTTAAAATTTTTTTATAATGAAGTCCTATAACTCAAGTAATTTTTTTAATTTTGATGATTAATTAAGGAAAAATTATTTAAATTAATAAATAAATTTATAAAATATTTTAAAAAAATTTATATCACCTAATTATAAAATTCTAAAAATTTTCAAGCTTACATACTAATTGCTTTTTATTTAAAAAAAAAAATTTCTTAAAATTTTATTTAAAATTTTTTTAAAAGTTTTTATAAATTTAAATTTTTTGAAACTTTACAATTAAGTGATATAAATTTCAAAAAAAAAATTCATCAATTTTAATTATTAATTTAAATACTTTTTGGTTAGTTATTAAAATTAAATTGATGAACAAAATTTTGTTATTGAAGTATTAAAATTAAATTATAAATAAAATTGATAAATTTTTTATATGTATATCATTTGATTTTAAAATTTAATATTTTTTAAAAAACTAAAAAATTTAATTTTTTTCAAAAAAAATTATATAGATTTATTTTTTAATGAAGTAATGTATATTTTTTTAAAAAATTATTAATTTTATTTATTAATTTAAATAAATTTTTATTAATTAATTATTAAAATAAAAATTTTATTTAACTAATAAAATTTAATTGTAAAAAATATTTTAAAAGAAAAAATTTCTACCAAAAAAAAAAAAAACTTTAAAATTCAACATCGACTTGAGCGTATGGTTAAGGGTTGGAATTTGAGCCTTTGGCCTGATAATGAATAAAGGAGAAACAAAGACCAGTCGTAGTCATAATCCTAGTCCTGTCGTGGTGTTGTGTTGAGTTTAGTGGGGATTTTGATTGTTTGTTCATCTTGCCTACTTGACTTGGCTTATAATCCATCCATCTATCTATATATCAGGTATACAAAACAAGTCAAATAAAAACAGTTGTATTTTGATTTTGTTCATTTATCCAATTTTCATTTTCGTTTGCTATTCTTCTGAAAGTATGCATTTGATTCCTTAAATTTTTATTAATTGATTGATTTTGATTTTGGATTTTGTTTTTGCGATTCTGATATTCTATTTTGGATGTTATAATCACCTGATCTATAGCTATGAACTGCTCTTTTCTTTGATTTTTATGCTTTTAGACTCTCAACTTCTTTTTCCCTTTCCTTGTCGTGCTGGATGCTGGATAATCTTGTTTTTTATTTATTTATTTTTGTTGGGAAAGTTCTGTCGGAATATATAAAAAAAATTTAGCTCTCTTTCACAGGACTACCTTTCGAGCTTGGAGTCTTATTTATTTCAAGCTTCGTAATATAGTTAATTTTTTTTCAGAGGGTTTCTAATTCTGATAACTTGCAGCTCAAAGATGATGACTTCATATGCGTCCAAAGCTTCTGGGATCCCTATAATTTCATCCCCTTAATTTGCTATTGTTAAGTGCTCAGGTATTTCTCCTCCTTATCGAATCAAACTTATCATGTTTCCTACTTCAACCCCTAATTTTATTGAAATTCTTTCCTCATTTGAAATATGATCTGGCATTTTCCTACAACTTGTCTTTTCTTTACTCCATATCTGATTGCCTGACCTCCCTTGTCTTTATTGTCTCGATTGCACAAATCTTTTCAAACTGGTGATCAATCTTCATTGTCGTGTTCTTTTGCTCCCTAAGATTCCTAAAATTAGAATTTTAGGGTCACATGTATTGACTTACACTAAATCAGGGATTTTGCACTGATAGGTGAGTTATTGAAACAGCTGCCACAGGAAGCATTAATCAGGTTCCACTGTCATTTCTCATTAATAAATGCCTTACACAGTTCTCTTACATGTTTGGTTTTAGGGTACAGTACACGCACTGCAGGCCTGGCGCCCAAATGAGTTTGAGGAGTTTTGGTTAATAATCATTGCATTTCTCTGATTTTATTTTGCAGAGCTCCAGTCATGATTGGGGAAATGGTTGAAGGGCCAAAATTTACAGGCATTGAAAGAGGAAATACTGACAATGGCAACCACTACTATGATTTCACACAAGGTTACCAAAAACTTGGAGAGGGAACAAACATGTCTGTTGACAGTTTGCAGACGAGCACTGCTGGTGGATCTGTGTCGATGTCGGTGGACAATAGTAGTGTGGGGTCCAGTGATTCTCTAACCCACATCTTAAGTCACCCAGGTTTAAAACCTGTCAGCCACCGCAATTATAGTGTCTCAGTTGGGCAGAGCGTGTTTCGTCCGAGGAAGGTGACTCATGAGCTAAACGAGGATGCATTAGCCCAAGCATTGATGGATAGCCGGTACCCAACTGAGGGATTGCCTGATTATGATGAATGGACAATTGATTTAAGAAAACTCAATATGGGAACAGCTTTTGCCCAAGGTGCTTTTGGAAAGTTGTATCGAGGCACATATAATGGAGAGGATGTTGCAATAAAGATATTGGAGAGGCCAGAGAATAGCCATGAGAAGGCACAGGTGATGGAGCAGCAGTTTCAGCAAGAAGTCATGATGCTTGCAACATTAAAGCATCCTAACATTGTTCGTTTTATTGGTGCATGCCGCAAACCCATGGTTTGGTGTATTGTCACAGAGTACGCGAAGGGAGGGTCAGTACGGCAGTTTTTGACAAGGAGGTTGAATCGGGCAGTTCCGTTGAAATTGGCAGTTAAACAGGCATTGGATGTTGCAAGAGGAATGGCTTATGTTCATGGTCTTGGGTTTATACACAGGGATTTGAAGTCAGACAACCTTTTGATTTCTGCTGATAAGTCAATAAAAATTGCAGATTTTGGTGTTGCAAGGATTGAGGTGCAGACGGAGGGAATGACACCAGAAACAGGGACATACCGATGGATGGCTCCGTAAGTCTCCAAACTGTTTTTTGCATTCTGGCTTCTTTCTATCATGTCATTCTATTATTAATATTTATACTTATGGTGCAGCTCCTTAAATTTTGCCGTCTAATTTTTTAGACAATTTATGAATGTTTCAATGACCATTGTTCCTCTGTACTGATTCATAAATGTTGCTTTGAATGAAAGACGATAATCATATAGTCTTGAGGAAATTTTTGCTGTCTACACAATTGTTTGGATTTCTCATAGAACAAAGGCAATTCACAGAGAAAGATGCAGGGAAGTAAAATGTCTTTGTTCTTTTATGTACATTACTTTTTGTATTCTGAGCTTGTGCTTCTGTCTGGGCGCATTGCAATGAAGGGGGGAGAGGGACAGAAGTATATTGAAGGAACATGAAAGGAGAAGATTCCTTCCTTGCAAATATTCTTTTCTATTTTTGTCCCTCCCATCTTCCCCTTCATTCCAAACATAAGGAGTGCAATTGATTTTCTTGTCCACTATTTTCACTTTTTTTTCAATTCCCTCCCATCTTTTTGTTCCCAGTATAAAAGTCGGTCATTTTTTTTATCCTATTAATATTTTGCCTTAAATGAAATCTTTAACTGATTGTTGGGAAAAGTGGATGGAAATCTTTGAGAAGATTGCTTTAGGATATTATAAATGCTGCATCTTGTTGTTAAGACCTATCCTTCAAAATCTGGTATGAAGATTTGCTCTAGCAGATGGAATTGATACCTTAGGAAGTAATTTTGACTAGCATATCTGGTCCTTTGCTGTATGTTTATGGTAACCAAATCTAATAAGAAGGCAAATCTTTGCTTGTTCTGGCATACATGATTGAGTTACCAAACTTCTTAATAGGTTCTTTCCACTAGCCTGATGTCCTCCCTTGTGACCACCAAGAGGTTAATTGACTATGCCTTTCAGCCTGTGCCTTGTTCTAGCTTCTCTAGGGTTATTACTTCCATAATTGCTTAAATAATGCACTTATTACCTCTGATGTGTTCGTAACTTAAGAATTTACTAAAACTGCTCTATGTACTCATCATCACCAATACATCGCAGGATTCATCATGGGCACTACCTTTTGCTTAGTTTCCTAGATAATCCTAGGTCAATCTTCCTTGCTCCCTTTAATTCTGTTTGCAATTAACAAATGATTGTAAATTTAACAGATTTATCTACATGGCTTTTTTGGGAGATATATTTGTGGGGAAGTGGAATTTGTTTGATGGTGGTCTTTTTGCTGGCTAAACAAGCTTGCCCTAGAAATTTAAAACAAATGATTTGTCGATTTGCAGCTAGTGGTATGAACATATTCAGATGACATGATGCTGTGATCTTTTATACCATATCAAATGATTTCTGCTTGTCAACATTCTCTCAGTTAAAATTGTTTCTGAAATATAACACATGCTGCTCTTTTGAACTTTACATTAATTCAAAATAATTTTATAATTTATATGCTAATCCCTTTTCTTACTTTCAAATTTTTAAGTTGATAAGGCCTGCTATTCCGACAAAGCATTCTTCTTAACATGCAATAGCTATTCCAAAGTTTCTGTAAATGTCAAAATCGATATTCTCAATCCTGCCAGTGCCTTTGTCAGAATTTTCTTCATTTTGACCTCTGTTACAGCACTTTTTTGCTGGTACCTGTTCCAAAATTGGCTGGTTCTTAATAATCTTCATTGCATGTTTTGCTGTCTAAGATCCCCAGCGTTGAAAATTTGATATCAAGTGCATCAACTTGTATGAAGTAATTATCCTATGGATCCAACACTGGTAGGGTGAGTCAGTGTAAACTGTTGGCCTGGGGAGCATTAATAATTGTCCACAATTGTTTCATTTTAATTATGTCATACAAAGTTCACTTACATGAGCTCAACTCAACTCCGCTTAACTAAGCCTTAATCCCTAGTTAATTGGGGTCAGCTATATGGATTCCTTTCCTCCAATCAAAGTTGTTGTGGGCTACCTTTTTAAAATGTTCTCTTACATAAAGAATGAAAATGTTGCAAGGGCTTGCATCTCTTCCTTTATATGTTGCATTACTTGAATGAGGGAGTTCCTTTTTCATTGATGTATGCTAGGAGGAATGTGGGGTAGAGAAAAATATAATTGTAGGAAAGTTAGAGATTTTCTGTTATGAAATATAGCTTTTTTAGGTTCTAATACAATGTTAAGTATCATGGAATGCTTTAATATTATGCTTAAAGACAACAATATTAAGTCATCATCATAAATATTGTTTTTCAGTCAGTTATTATTGTTCCAAGAAATAATCATTTTCATCTGTTTTTAATTGAAATGGATTCAGCCATTGGAATATAGCACGGATCCATAACTCTGTTTGCGTATCATATTTCTCTTTGCACACCTAAGCACACGACAATACCACATCCCACATCGAGTACTGTCAAGAGGACTTGTGCCATATGAGTTCAAATGCCATTTCCTCTCCCCGAGGGCACTTTTTTCATAAGGGATGGAACTGTGAGACCATTGAAATGAAAAGTGGACAATGGCTTGGCAGACCATGACATAGTCTAGAGGATTTGACCATAATTTTTTGGCACTAGAAATGGGACCAAGCTGACGTTAAGCTCCCTTAACTGAGTGGACCTATGATGATACCACATACCATGTCAACTAAAAGCCAATAGGACTTGTGCCTTGTAAGGCCAAATATCTCTCTCCTCATGATTGAGAAAGTGGAATATTTCAAAGGTGCCTAGGGAAATAGTCTATGTGCATCGGGAAATAATCTATGTGCATCGGGAAATAGTCTGTGGAGCATGAATACATTTTTCTGGTAAGGAATAATATAATAATTTGTAATTGAAATCTGGTGAATGTTCTTTGAGAACAAGGATTGCAATTGCAAACACAGATATTCTTTAGGCCATGTTTGGTTCGCGGAATAGACCAAGAATAGAATAGTTATTCTATGAGGATTAGCTATTCTTTGCTTTGGTTCAAATTTTGTTATGGAATAGCAATTCTGTAATTTTTGAAGAATAGTCATTTTGCCAAAAACTAAAGAATGGGTATTCTTTAGCCCTTGAAATAGACCATTTCCACTTTTAGCCCTCACAAAAATTATCTTTCCTTCTTTCTTTTGCTCCACTCATCAATTCCTATAGTTATAAGAATAGTCGGCTATTTATTACAATTTGAAATTATAGATACTTTAAAGACTATATTAATATTATACAATCTTTATTTTTTTTTTCTGGTTATAATATTATACAATATTATAAAATGGATGGCAGCAAAGATGACAGTCATTTTTTATGATTAAAAAATTTTAAAATATTATTTATTTATTATGCAATTATATTATTTTAGAGAAATAAAATATACATGCTAATTTTTTTATATATTATATGTTTAATTTTTTTTATGTAAAACATGCTAAAACTGTATGACTATTTAATTTTGATACTAATAGTGAAATTCATTAATAAGGGTATCAATGCCATTTATGCTTTAATCTACTTATCCTTCATAGCAATGCTTATGAACCAAAGCATGAAATAAGAATAAAATAGTAATTCTAGGTCATGAACCAACGCATGGAATAGTAATTATTTAAGAATAGTTATTCTAGGAATACCTATTCTATTCTTTAAGAATTAGAATTCTATTCCACACTTATTCCATTTCATGAACGAAACATGGCCTTAGTATTTACATTTTAAACTCTTAATGCCTGAAAATAAATAATTTTGGCATATTATTGTCACGTAATTTTCCTGGAATCCCGTTTTCTCTCTGTCTGCTATGGAAGTTATTTCCAGGAGATTCATTCTAGATTTTTTTTTGGGATAAAAATATATATTTAGTATGCTGCAGAATGTTATTTGATACCAGCCATATTTACTCTTCAACAAGGAATGAAACTGGTGGAGTATAAAACAGTAAGAGCTTTTCAAGGACAAGCTAGTGATGTGCTGCTTGAATTCTGTCTAAGTTTTACAATTATACTTTTCTTAGGAAATATTCTCACAATGCTTTTTGCAATTAGAAAGAGAGGCAGCATGATTAGAGATATGTAAATCACGTACTGGATATTTACTTTTGTGAGGCTGGAAACCTGCTAAACATGAATTATGTATTTGAGGAACTTCAGGTTTTTCCAGATACGGGTGAAGCAGGTAAGTTACTGTAGAAGCATTAAACCTTGCCTTAAAAAAGGAGTTACAAATTGCTCTTTGTTTCAGTAAATCCAGTATTTAGAGGAGTTCAAAAAAAAAAAGGTTTCAATCAACTTGTTAAGTAGAGAGCCTAGGAATGAGAATTTATGTCAGGGTCATTGATTGATTAGGGAAAACCATGTCCCCGGTTTCTTAGAATTAGCTGTTTCCTACTTGTAATCCTCTGTCTTGCAAGTAGTTCTGTGTGGATAAGGCATTATTCAGCAATATACATCTATATTCGATATAAAGCTTTGGTTTAGAATCTTTTTTGAATTCTGAATTACTATTAGTGCCTCATAATATCCATTTGCAAGGGTTGAGTTCAGCTATGGGATCAAGAGGAATAGCCTAAACTGGTACTGTTATGCTTGCTTGTTCTATTTCTGCTCTGATTCCCATTGTATGTTTTGTCAAGTGTTGAAGTTTATCTTTTATTATACAGGTGCTTTTTCTGTTCTATGTTTGCCTTGGGTGATCTTGGCAGCTTGGCAGTATGAAGGTTTTAGTTGTTAATGTTTGCCTTTTCCATTCATGCAGAGAGATGATTCAACATAGACCTTATACACAGAAAGTGGATGTATATAGCTTTGGCATTGTTCTCTGGGAGCTCTTAACAGGCTTGCTTCCATTTCAGAACATGACAGCAGTGCAGGCTGCATTCGCAGTGGTGAACAAGGGCGTAAGGCCAGTGATCCCCAATGACTGTCTACCTGTATTGAGTGAGGTCATGACTAGGTGCTGGGATGCGAATCCTGAAGTTCGTCCTCCATTCACTGAGATTGTCCGGATGCTTGAGAATGCTGAAACCGAGATCATGACTACTGTGCGCAAAGCGCGATTCAGATGTTGCATTAGCCAACCAATGACAATTGAGTGATCCCGAACATAATAACAATGAGAAACATATGTCAAAAATTATACAAATGCAGCCTGGAAAATTGTAAACTGTAGTATGAAAGTATGTGATTGAGTATGCATGCATTAGGTTTTTATTCATTACCTACTTTTTAAAGATATGGAAAAGTCAAACCATTTGGGCTGTTTTCTGGTTTCTGGGTGGGTGGTCAGTTGCAATGGAGCAGCGATATTGAAGTCTCTGTTTGCAAGTTGTAGCAGTTGGGGTCGTATATATTGAAAACGCCTATATTGGAGTTAAACAAAATTTGTATAATTGTTTTGGAATTGAAAGTGCCGCCGCCCCTTTCCGGTTGCTGTCCATGATGTTTCAAATTCTTTTATCGTAATTTTTTTGAGGAAAAAAAAAAAAAAAGAAAAAAGATGAAAGGGAAGTAAATAATGGAAAGTCTTTCAAAAAAAAAAAATTTTAATTTGAAGCTTCATATAATATAAGCTCTTGGATTGCTTTGCGGTAATTTTATTTTGCAACAAAGTAATATATTTTATTTTATGGAAAATATAAAAATATTATTAATTTTTCATAAACTATTTTATTTTTTATAAGTATGTTAGTGTTTTTTTTATTGCTTTGATATGTTTTTTCAGTATGTTGTTCTCATGTCAAAAAAAAAATATAAAGATTTTTTTTAATAAAATGTTAATAATACTTTAGTAATTGAATGTGCTCTTTCTACAATTGATATATTTGGCAAAAAAAGAAGTTGATATGTTTTTTTGATAAACACGAAAAGTGACTATTGTTTATGTAAATTACCAGTAGTTTTGGTTACTTTAAAATGTTTATTTTTTTGATAAAAATAATTAAAATAGAAATATCCTTTCTGAAAGGAGATTAAAGAAAATATATCTTTGGAGGAATAATGAACTAAAAAAAATCAGCAAGAAATAAACTTGAAAAAGAATTAAAATATTCTATATTTATTAAGGTATGTGTCGTCAGCTTTTTATGGGCGGGGCGGGGAGGAAGGGAAATATTAAAGAAAAAAACCGGCAAAAATGTGTCAATACTCAGTGATACAGATACAGGTGTCGGCAAGTGAATATGAATGCCAAGCATTTGCATTGCAAGGGAAAATAAAAACCTAACCAAACGAAAGCAAAACACTTCTCAGCTGCTCTCGTCTTCAGTTCACTGAATTCTAAACGTAATCATCGGATAATCTCTATATATATATTTGGTTTAATTTTTCGATTCCTTGTAAAATCAGGTAAGCATTTCATTTTGATTTTGTATTTTCTTTTAGTTTGTACTGCTGTAGTTTTCTCATCTGATCATTCAATTTAGCTCTTCATTTCATTTCTGGGATTTTGGGGTTTTATGCTAACATAACATCTGCAGTTCTGCTGCTTTTCTCTCGCCTTATTATTTTTTTATTATTGGAATTTCTGTTGAGAGTTTGTTCAATTTTAGCTTCTTTTTCACATTGTTACTAAGTAAGAGCTTTACTTAATTCAACATTTGATTTGAACTAACGCTGCTTCTGAGTGTTCAATTTTAGGTTATAATTGTTTATTTATTTTTTTGTTTTCCCATAAAGATTTTTTCTTTTCTTTTTCGACCAAAAAATACAATAAAATAAAATAAAATAAAATAATTTGACGAGTTCAGTATTTACTATTAGTAAGTGCATCATTACAGAAGTAGAATCTAGTTTTATCCGTGTTCTTATTTTATTTTATTGGCCACTTTCAAAGCGATGATCCATAGTTTATGATCCTAACAATACATTCACTATGACTGATATATCTGAACAACTTTGTTTACATGCCATGTTGATTTTATCTGCCTTTTTTTTTGGACTTTGCTTCTTTTTTACCATAATTACTTCACATTTTTTCTGCTATTGCTATGTGTTCCAAATTTGGCCGGTTGTTCATAATCTTTGTTGTCATGTTCTTTCCCTCTCTAGGATCCTCAGCTTTGAATTTTTCAGATTAACTGTCTTGACTTTTACATGAAATGAAGGTGTCATTGTCGTAACTGCCAGCACAGGTTGTCATTGTCGACAATTATGACTTACACATTTCTAGAATCTGTTGCTTTAAGGACACTTGCACCTTAGTCTTGCCATTATCAAATGAGATGTACGAGTTTTGGATAAGAAGATTCTTGTTTCTGTTGTTATAGATTGAGGAGTCTGACTCTTGATTGCAAAAATGGTGGAAGGGCGAAAATTTACAGGACTCATACAAGGAAATCATGGCAATGACAACTACTATAATTTCACACAAGATGTTTACCTAAAACTCAATGAGGAGACAGATATGTCTGTTGACAATTTACAAACTGGCAATGCTGGTGGGTCCATGTCAATGTCAGTCGACAATAGTAGTGTGGGGTCCAATGATTCGCTAACCCACATATTAAGCCAACCAGGTTTAAAACCTGTCAGCCACCACAACTATGGTGTCTCGGTAGGGCAGAGTGTGTTTCATCCGAGCAAGGTTACCCATGCATGAAATGATGATGCATTAAGACAAGCATTGATGGATGGCCGGTATCCAACTGAGGGTTTGAAGGATTACAATGAATGGACAATTGATTTGAGAAAACACTCGGTGGGAACAGCCTTTGCCCAGGGTGCTTTTGGAATGTTGTATAAAGGAACATATGATGGGGAGGATGTTGCAATAAAGATACTGGAGAGGCTAGAGAATACCCCTGAGCAAGCACAGGTGATGGAGCAGCAGTTTCAATAGGAAGTCATGATGCTGTTGTCTAATAGAACAAACACTAATACCTTAATTGAGTCGGTCAAGATGAAATCTGTTTATCAAAGTGCTTCTCTGATTTCTCAAGACATCTCTTTTCAACTGAGGAACAAAACAAGATCATTTCGTTCCATTTTTAGTAAAATAGTGAAGGATATTCCATTAGTAATGAAAAAAGGGGTGGAGGGGATCCGTATATGTTGTTCAGGTCGATTAGAAGGC
>CATIWM010324187.1:0-11338 GCA_949671775.1 Mallotus repandus | reverse complement strand
TCCTTAGCATCCCCAATATCATTAACCGAAATCGCAACAAATCTGCAATCGGTGACACGCCTTCCTCGTTTCCTGAGACTAAGCGTAAGCTTAGTGGATGCACTTCAGAGATCTAGATTTCCTTCTCCTCCTTTCATCTTCAGAAATTTCTAGATCCATACCTTTCGCTCTCTCGCCGCTTTCCTGAATCATAATCACCTCACCTACCATCATCATCAAAACAGAACGTTAAATCCACACACAAATTGCATTTTTTTTCCTGGCATTAGAACGTCAAAAATACGACAATAGTTTTTTTTTTTTTTTACAACGTTAGAATATTATTGGTTTATTGTACCTGCTATAGACGGTGACTAACCTATAGAGCCAATTATAAAAGGATAAGCTTGCCCTTAAGTAGATCCGCCACTGCTTGCTCAGTGTTTGGCCCTATCTGCGATTTTTCCTGCCGGCTTCCGTCTTTTTAAACTCAACTGCTCAGCTTATTCCCTATCTTCACTGCACCCTACACACATCTCTCTCTGTATATATATGTATATACAGCTCAGAAACCATCATCAATTTCGAGTACACCCGTGAATCCCTATGGGGTCCTTTTTATCTTCTTCTGCTACTTCTGGTTCATCATCATCTTCTTCTCCTTCCTCTGCTACTAGTGAGCCAGAACCTACTTCTCCTACGCGTTTAGAAAAATATGATGTTTTCCTTTCATTCAGAGGTAAAGATACTCGCCATAATTTTACCGGCCATCTCTTCACTGCACTGACAGCAAAGAAAATTCTAACATACACAGATTACGGACTTGAGAGAGGAGCAGTGATATCACCTTCACATTTAAAAGCAATTGAAGGGTCCAAAATCTCCATTGTTATTTTCTCAGAGCACTATGCAGATTCCAAATGGTGTTTGGAGGAGCTTTTGACGATCGTTGATTGCATGAAAAAGGGTCAGACGGTGATACCCGTGTTTTACAAAGTTGATCCATCAGATGTTGAAGATCAGACGGGTACATTTGGAGCAGCTTTTAAGAAGCTTGGAAAGAGTTCGACAGTGAATGAGGTGCAGAGCTGGAGAGATGCGTTGAAGGAAGTTGCTAATTTATCTGGCTGGGACTCATTTGCAATCAGGTAGCAACCTTATATCTCTTTTTTTTTTTTTCTTTAAAAAAATAAAAACATAAAAATATATAAGGGATATTACATAATTTTACCATGAACTTTAGTCATTTTTTCTAATTTATTCTATTTTTAAAATTGTGGTAAATTGGTACATTAACTTTTTATTTTATTGCAAATCTATCCATGGTCAAAATAATATGTGCCTATGCGGACATGGAATACATGTGTAAATTATTTGCTGATGCGAAAATTAAAAGAAGAAATTAGTAAATTTTTTACCCTTAACTTTCATTTTTTTTTCTTGCAAATATATCCTCATATTATGTAAATTTTAAAATTTTAATTAATTATTTTTTAGGTATCAAAATTTATTCTAACCCAAATCAGTGTATCTTATTTTTATTTCTTTGAGTTCAACTACAGTTGTTATATTAAATTTCATCACAATTACTTGATTTTATTTATTATTTTAATAAATTGAAATCATAATCAAGTAAAAAAAATTGAACAAAAATTTTAAATGTATTTTTATGAATATTTGAATAAAATTTTTATAAAAATATGTACAAGATCACTTAAAAAATATGAGATCTCTAATATATAATTTAAAATTAGATAAAATTGAAATAATTAGTGAAGTTGATAGAATTTGCAAGTAAGATGAAAGTAAAGGATATATTTGCAAATAAGATGAAAATTAAGAATAGAAAAATTATTATTTTCTTTTTCTAATTTTCACATCAACAAATAATTTACACATGTATGCCATGTCAGCATGCCAAGTCAGCATGGGCACACGCTATTTTGTCGTGTTCATACACCAATTTGCCACAATTTTAAAAGTAGAATAAATTGACGAAAATGACTAAAGTTCATGATAAAATAATGTAATAAAAATAATAATACGTTAATACTTTCATGCATATTTTTCAAATAAAATATGATTGTGTTTAATCTGCCTAAATCATATGGTAAAACATTTTGTTATTGGTCCAAAATATTTTATCAATAGTAGGGTTCAAATCCCATTCTCTTAGCTATTCTATGTCTTATAAGTTTGCTATTAGGCAAGTTGCTCCAAAAAAAAAAATGAAATATGATTATTCATATTATCTTTACACTAAACAAATATAATTTTGTCTTAAAAAACACATTTCAAAACATATATAAAATTAATATTTTTATGTAAAATATACCATGAGAACATAAAAAGTAGCGTCCAAAAAAAATATTTTATAACGAGTTCTAAAAATATTTCTTTAATTAATAACCATAACTTTAATTAATAACTCTAAAAAAAATTATTAATATAAGGGTCCATTTAGTTTAACTGTTCATATCAGATAAAATTTCTTTTTTTAAGCAATTAAAAGATGAAGAAAGAAATAATGAAAACTATAGCTCAATTATCACTTACATTATATATATACACACACTTTAAACATAGCCTTTGTAATTCTGATGATTTTCCATGCCCTTCATATTCTTAAATTGCAAATTTTTTTCCTAGCCGACTTGCATCTTGATAAAATCAAAAATTAAGATTAATTAACATATAATATAGTTATATCATGATATTTAATTAATTGATATTTATTGTCTAATTAGTAGCTAAAATTATATATTTTTTAAAATAGTGGATATAATTTTTACAAAATAAAGAATGATATTAAAGTTAAAAAATATTTAAAATGTAAAGTACAAATGATTAAATAAAAAATTTATTAATATTATAATATTCTATTGGAATTGGTATTTTTTATGGAAATAAATCAATACAAATCAACACTATGGGCTGAATAAATTAATTTTTTCAGAGAATAATTTTATTTTTTTTATATCTTATTTTTAGAAATATTTAAAATTTCTTGTTAAAAATATTTTTAAACAAAAATTTTGTTAATTTTAGCATTAAAAAAGATTAAAGAAAAATAAATGTATACTTGTTAAAGTAATAAATTTATTAAAATTTTAATAAATGATAAATCTATTAAAGTTGTAATATTGGATAGACATATAGATAAAGGAGTATTTTATTACTTTTAAAAAAATTTATAAAAATTTGATGGAAAAATTAAAATTATTATTAAAAATTTTTTTACCTAGTGATTAACTGTAGTTATAATTTAAAGGTGAAATAGATAAAGTATAATTGTTAAAAAAGAAACTTTAATAAATTGTAATGTTGATTTAAAAATATATTTTATAAATAAATAAATAAATAAATAAATATATATATATATATATATGTTTTGATACTTTTCATTCATAATTTTTAAAAATATTAAAATTTTTAATAAAAATAAAATTTTGGGTAAGAAGCTACATATTTTTATTTTAATTTAGATTAACAATGAGTAATTGATAAATATGAACAAATTAATGTTAAAGCTACAATATGTAAAAATGCACTTGAAAAAAATACAAAAGAAGAAAACGAAGGAAAGAGTAACTAATTAAAATCATTAGATAAGAATGACATATTGCAGTGCAAGATATATAAATAAGAATAACTTTAATGCTATACAAAAAAATATTAAAATTGTGACAAATTTAGAAATTAGTGAATTATTTGATTAAAAGTAAAAGTTTATAATAGTATAATTGAACAAAGTAGCAAAGTCGATGTATTTTTTTTAATTGTTAAATTTTAAAAATATTTTGCACCACGTTCATGCTCGTGCATCGTACAAGCGATCAAAAAATATAGTACAAAAAATAATTTAATTTCTGAAAAAACTATATTTTGTGTTACATTTTGAAAAAACTTTTGCAAATTCTTATTAATATAAATAAATAGATAAATAGACCAATAATTAAAATGTTCCATACAATAATGTACTTTTAGTTTCTATAAACGGTTGAAATTTCATACAAAATGAGAGTAAACGTATGAGATTTGCAAATGAATATGCAAATTCTTACCTACACGTAGAGCATTATATCAAATGGTTGGATGTGTCTATCTCAAAAAAAATATATATATATAATTAGATGTGTGACATATATATTGAGTATTTTTCACTTGGCCAATTAAAACAAGTCACATATTTTTTTTGTTTATACATCTAACTGCTGGGTGTAATGATAGGCAAGAATATATGAAAAGTTACATGTCACTACCTTCTTTTTATTTTAGAAAATTCTTGCTTATACTCCGTGTTACACCTAACGGTAGGATTTGTTACACAAAAAATAGGTCTCATTTTTATTGGCCTATTGTAAGTTATTTAGTTAATATATCACAAATCCTCCTCTAAAGCGTAATATATTTAGTGTAGGCAAAAATCTTTTTTTTTTTAATACATAGATTAACCTTTTTTTTTTTCTATCCTTCAACTTACAAACATTTGCTCGGGGTGTTTATCAGGTCAGAGTCTGAACTGATCAAAACAATCACTAACGATGCTCTTGAAAAACTGAAACAAAAGGCATCAATTTACTATGCCAAAGGTTTGGTTGGCATTGAGCCACAGATTGAACAATTTGAACCTCTTCTGAGCCTGGAACCTTCAGATGTTAGAATTGTTGGAATATGGGGCAAGGACGGTCTTGGCAAGACCACTTTTGCTAGAGCTGTTTATGATCGAATAGCTCCTAAATTTGAAAGTTGTTGTTTTCTTCCAAATACCAGAGAGAAGCTGCAAAAACATCCACTGCATCAGTTGCAAGATGAGCTTTTCACAGCACTGTTAGAGCTTGAAAATCTAACTTCAAGCACTATTAATCTGCGGCTGCCTTTTATAAAGGATCGACTCTGTAGAAAGAAAGTTCTTATTGTTATTGATGATGTTGATAGTTCAACACAAGTGCAAGAACTGTTATTAGCTAGTGAGCCTGATTTTTTTGGTCCTGGGAGCAGAATTATTTTAACGGGCAGAGATAAGCAAGTTCTCATGAATGTTGCTGGTGTTAACATTTATAGAATGCGAGAATTGAACGATGGTGAAGCTCTTCAACTTTTTAGTATGAATGCCTTTAAACAAGAGCATCCTCCTATTCATCGCGCATCACAGTCGGATTGCGTGGTAAAATATGCGAAAGGCAACCCACTGACACTTACAGGTTTAGGTCATGCATTGTTTGATAAAAGTGAAAAACATTGGGAAAGTACATTAGAGACATTGCAAGATATCCCCAGCCAGAGAATCAACGATGTTTTGAGAACATTGGAGTCTGGTCTTTTATCATTGGAAGCCTATAGTTATGATATTTTAACTTGGATGTTACTCGTTTCATCAGTTGGTGGAGAGTTGAAGCTTGAAAATGCTAACTTAATATCACTGCAGCATGCGCTGAGGATGAAGATGATTCCAGCTCGTGAAGCGCTCATGAATCAACTTTCCTCGCCGATGAATTTGGAGGTTCTTTGGTTAAAAGATTGCAAAGGGTGTAAGCATCTCCCACCAATTGATCAAATCCATTCTCTTAGAGAACTGTACATTGATAACTTGGCTGATTTAGAGTACATTCACATTATGGGGAATAATGATTCCACTAGTGGGGGTGGTACATTCTTTCCATCCCTAAAGAGAGTTTGGATCTGGAATTGTTGTTATCTGAAGGGATGGCGAAAGCCAAACAATGATGATGAAACTGCAACCACAAGTGTAGATGAGCTGCCTCGGTTTCCTTGTCTTTCTTTGTTGGAAATTAAGAAATGTCCTAACCTTTCTTACATGCCATTGTTTCCATCTCTTGATGAAAGGTTGTACTACGTGAAATCCGGCATAGAGCCACTGCTGCAAACAATAAAGATAAAGACAGTATCAACTCAGCTTGAAGGGCCGCAGCCGCAGCTATTTGCAAAAGTTAAAGAACTATGGCTTTATGAATTAGAAGATTTGGAGTACCTAGATGCTGAAGGGCAAGGAGGATCAACTGTTTGTCCATGCTTGAAGAAGCTTTGGATCTATTATTGTCCTAAATTAAAGGGATGGTGGAAAAGGGGTGATGATCCTACAATGACAGCAGCAGAGCTGCCTCAGTTCCCTTGTCTTTCACTATTGAAAGTTAAGCATTGTCCTGAACTCTTTTGCATGCCATTATTTCCATCTCTTGATGAGAGTTTGTATTATGTGAAAACTGGGATTGAGCCGCTGCTGCAAACAATAAAGATCGAGGCAGTGTCATCCCAAATTGAAGGGGCACAGCCGCAGCTGTTTGCAAAAGTTAAAGAATTGTGGCTTTCTAAATTGGAAGATTTGGAGTACATAGATTGTGAAAGGACCAATTGGCGAAGAGGGTCAACAGCTTGTCCGTCCTTAAAGAAACTTTGGATCGATTATTGCCCTAAGTTAAAGGGATGGTGGAAGAGGGATTATGATGCTATGAAGACAAAAATCGCAGAGCTGCCTCAGTTTCCTAGTCTCTCTCTGTTGGAAATTAAGCATTGTCCTAAACTCTCTTGCATGCCACTGTTTCCATTTCTTGATGAAAGGTTGTATTATGTGAAATCCAACATAGAACCACTACTGCAAACTGTAAAGATTAGGACAATTTCAATTCAGCTTGAAGGGGCGCAACAACCACAACTATTCGCAGACATTAAAGAGATGGAGCTTTCTGAATTAGATGAGCTGGAGTATATAGATATTGAAGGCCAAAGAGTATCAACAATGGTCTGTCCATCTTTAAAGAAACTCTGGATCACTTATTGTCCCAAGTTGAAGGGATGGTGGAAGAGGGTTGATGATACTTCAACGACAAGAGCAGAGCTGCCTCAATTTCCATGTCTTTCCCTGTTGGTAATCAAGCATTGTCCCAACCTCTCTTACATGCCATTATTTCCACATCTTGATGAAAGGTTGTATTATGTCAAATCCGGCACAGAGCCATTACTACAAACAATAAAGATCCAGGCACAGATATTCACAGACCTTAAGGAAATGTGGCTTTCTAAACTAGAATATTTGGAATACATTGTTAGTGAGGAGGCTGGTAGCTCAGCAATAGTGTGTCCATCGTTGAGGAAACTTTGGATTCATTATTGTCCTAACTTAAAAGGATGGTGGAAGATGAGCACAGAAGCAGCAAAAGAGCTGCCTCATTTCACTTCTCTTTCTCTAATGGAAATAAAGTATTGTCCTAAGTTGGTTTTGATGCCATTGTTTCCATCTCTTGATCATAATCTACTACTAGAGGATGCCAATATAGAACCATTGCATCAGACAATGAAGATGACAACTTGGGGTTCTTCTTCTTCTCTTGTTCAACCTCTCTCCAGATTGAAGGTACTGAAAATTATGGCAATTGAGGATCTTGAATCTCTACCAACACAGTGGTTGCAAAATCTCGTTGCTCTTCAAGAACTACATATCAAGGGGTGCTTATGCTTAACTTCTCTTCCCCAAGAGATGCGCCACCTTACCTCTTTACAGAAGTTACATATCAGTGAATGTCCTATACTGAGAAAAAGATGCAGAAACAATGATGGTGTGGATTGGCCTAACATTGCACACATCCCCAACAAAGAGATTCAGTGAGAAAGTTGTTGCAGTTGGAGGTTGTGCTTCTTATTTGCAATTGGTTAAATGTACATATGCTTTTCAAACTTTGCATTAATTTCATTTTGGGTACTAAAGTTTAATTTATTTCTTTTCAATTATCCATCTTTAGTTTAAGTCTCATCCGCTAGTGTCTTGGTGGCTGTTTGATGAAATGACAACTGACAATAGAATATGCGCCACGTTACTCATGCCTAATCATCAATTTTTAGGGGTTAACTGAAATGGTGGTCACTCAACTTTACTTTTGTTTCTTTTTTGTCACCTAACTTTGATTTTGTTTCAAAAAGGGTACTGTTAAAAATTTGTAGTCCTATGAATTCCTCTTAAAAACCATTTTAATCCCTCAATCTCTTTATCTTTTTAATTTAGTCCAAAAATTATAAAAGTTTGAAAGTTCACTTCTCTTAAATTGTGATATCACTCAGGATGAGTCTGCTCTTACTAGGCAGAAACCAAATAAGTTTCAAATTTTTTCTTATTCCTATAGACGTATTAAATATATGGACTTATTTGCAAAAAAAAAAAATTAATTCTAAATTAAAATAGTAATTATGGATTATTTAGGTACTAAAAAAATTTTAAGTATTGCTATGAAATTAAAGAGAAGTTTGATATTCAAAAAGATACAAATTAAAGTTTAGTAACCAAATTGAAACAAAGATAACGTTCGATACCCTCTCATGCATTAGGTGCTAAAAATTGATGATTAGGCATGAGTGACTATTGTTTACCGCAAGTATACAGGTCGACAAGTAATAAAGTGATGAGAGAAGTATCGTTCCCACGAGAATTGATACTAATCACCTATTAGTCCTAATTGTATTTGTTTAGAGCTTTGAATAAAGCAATGAATAAACAAAATAACAAACAAATAATGAAATGTAAATCATGTTATCACTACCTAATTAATAAGGAAATGAATCACTATGAAAACCATGTTGTTGGGCAGTTGTACGCTACATTATCCTTAAGTCAAATAATAGATCTATTCAAGTTAATTACACACCTCAAGCTTTCATGATTCATCTAGCACTCTCTCTCAAGTAATGCTAGACTCTACAAATATGCATCAATTCAATCTCAAAGTTATGGCTTAATTCTCATAATTACCATAAAAATAAGACAACATTAAACATACTAGGCATTAAGTAAACTTATAGAGGATTGGATTAAATCAAGCTCTCTCAAGTCATTGATTAATTCAATATGTATTTGTGGGTCTATTAGATTTATCATCTCTCAATGCATAGAACTGAACAAGAGTTGCATTTGGCCAAAAAACAACATTTAACATGCTCAACAAACATAATATGTAATTTATAAATAAGAACAAGATCTATTAAATGAACTTAAATCAAGTGGGTTTCTAAAATCCCAATAACACAAATAAAACTAGCCAAAAATGGCTCTCAAATCCATCATTCAATAGTCAAATACAACCCAAGAGATTAACAAAATAATTCAATAAAAGGAAGGGAGAAAGAGATTGTTAACAAGAAGCTTGTGGGTCTTCATTAGAGTCTTTTCTCTATCTTTTTTTTCTCCTCTTTCTTCTTCTTCTCTCTCTTGGGTGTGAGTGACTGAGAAATCCAAAGTGAAATTAGTCCAAAGTTTGGTAACCGGCCGTACATTTAACCCTATTTGCAACCTATTGAACCTTTTGTCATTGTTTGTCTCTTCTATTTAAATTCTATGGAAAAGTGCTATTTTTTATGATTATATTTGCAGAGGACAACCATTAGAATGATATGAAGACAGTGGGACCTTTATGTGGTGGACATCTTATGTTGTCTCTATGATACACCTTTGTCAGGCTGCACAATCTTGCTCAAATTTGGTTCCAGATTTCATTTGTGTATTTCTTGAATGTTTACTTGTTTCTTGTAATTTGATTTGGTTTTAGTTGCGTATCTTCTTGCTGCTTGCTGTTTCTTGAAATTTTTTTGGGTTTCTTTTTTATCTCCTTAATTAGTGGTGTTGTGATTTTGTTGTATCTGGGCTAAATGAAAACTTTTGATCAAATGGATTGAAGTGCATTGGATCAGAACCTAATGGTTTTGTGGAAGTGCCTGAGCTAAGTCATTAATAAAATCTTGCTTGCTTATCAAAAAATAAAATAAATCAAATCAAGAGCTTCAATTATTTAATGTCTTATAGCACCTTAATCTATGTATAACTATTGGGATCAATGGGTAGACGTTGTTTTGAATTCCAACTGTAATATATACAATTACGTTAAATTAAGTATTAAAAAAAATTTACCGCTCTTATTTTATTTAAATCAAACTGAATTAGTTAAAATTTAGACAACAATGATAGGTACAAACTATATATATATATATATGGAAAAACCATCTATTCTATCCTCACTTTAAGTCAATTATCAATTGAATCCTATTTTAAAAGTCATTTCAATTTGCTCCTTCAACTTTATGAATTGTGTTAATTCTATCCAATTTTATTTGAAGGACCTAATTGTATCTTGAAAAATTACTTTTAGATCCTTATAAAATAAATTTGACACTTACTAAATTTTTTATCCTTTTTTCCTATAAGAAAAAAATAAAATTTAAGAAAATATTTTTAAATTCTAATTCTATCACTCTTGACATAAATTTAAAAATTAATTTCTAAATATTTTCATAAATGTTTAATTTTTTACTAAAAATTCTTAAGTTTTAACTATTTTAAAATTTACGTCTCAACTTTTAACCACACCGCATTATTTAGAAATTTTTCTAATAGATGTTAAATAAAAAAGTATTAAATAAAAAGAGAGAATTTTGAGATACTAAAAATGTTGTTCAAGAATATAAAAAATATTTAGTTTTTTTGAAATATATGAAAAAATATAAAAAATTAAAATATTATTATCATTATTATTATTTATTCATTTGTTTATAGTGATAGTTAAAAGTGCTTAATGTATTTATTTTTATTTTTATTAATATTAGTCTATATAATAAATTGATTCATAAGTTATCACTTTTTTTTTATCATTTTTAATTGATATATAAAAAGTTAAAATTTCATGAAAAAATTTAAAAATTTATTTTAAAAACGGTAAAATTAAAAATTAAAAATTAAAAATATTTTTTAAATTTAAATTTTCTTAAAAAAGAAAAAAATTGAACAACTATTAAATTTATTTTATAAAAATCTAAAAATAATTTTTAAAAATATAATTAGATCTTTCAAATAAATTTGAATAGAATCGGCATCTATTTATATATAATAAAAAAAAAAAAAAATGAAACTTCAATTTTACTGTTTCAGCTACAGTACAGTTGTAAAGCAATTTACCAATGCTAGATTTTATAGGAAATGACATTTCTGTCCTCCAATTTGGAAAATAGTAACTATTACATGAAACGGCATCGTTTCAGGTAATGCCCTTAACATATGCTTAAATGATGCCGCTTGCATGTGTGAAATAGATAAATTGCTGCTATCACTAGCAATCCTAATTTCCAGCCACTTCTCTCTTCATTCTTCTCCCAATCGCCTCCACCTTTCTTCCTCCTATGATTTTTTTCTTATTCGTAGCGACACAAGATGCCTCTCTTCTTCTTAGTTTGATTAATTTCTTGCACAAACAAACGCAACACAAAGAATAAGGAGAAAAAGAGAGAGTGATAAAAGCTTCGGTGCAAGTGCTAGATCTTCACAAACTCTCTTCCCTTCGCTTCTCATACTTTTTTCTGTGTTTTT
>CATIWM010324102.1:0-22015 GCA_949671775.1 Mallotus repandus | reverse complement strand
ATTTTTTCTTATTCTCTATTACCCTTATTTTTTTTCTTATGTTCTGTTTTCAATTTTTTTTCTTATTGTTAATTTTTTATTTTTATTTTTATTTTTTGGTTTTAGTTTTGGTTTTGGGTATTGATATATATATATATATATATATATATATATAGGCAGTGTGCTCTATTTTAGAGATTATAACTAACACATTTAAATTATATAACTCATATTAATTTTAATAAATAATTAAAATTTCAAATATGTTAGAAAAATATTTTGAAATATAAATTTGTCTATATATATATATATATATATATATTAGTTTGATATTATTTTTCCAACAATAAATACTTACTCAAATTATCACATTTAGGTATTATTTTGAGTTTCATATACTGTTTTGAGTTTCAAATACAGTTTTGAGTTTCAGATACGAATAATATTTAGATAATATACTATTTTTAATTGTATCATATATGAATAATATTCAGAAAATATATTGTATTTATGAGTTTGAGACATCATTTTTAATTTTAAGATACTGTTTTGAGTTTGCGATATTGTTTTGAGTTTCATATACTGTTTTGAATTTTAGATTCAAAAAATATTTAGAAAATATACTGTTTTGAGTTTCCGATAATGTTTTGAGTTTCAAATACTATTTTAAGTTTTAGATATGAATAATATTCAAAAAATATATTATTTTGAGTTTCAGATACGAATAATATTCAGATAATATACTTTTGTAGTATCGGATACAATTTTAAAGTTTCACATACATATAATATTCAGATAGTATACTTTATTTTATGAGTTTGGGATGTTGTCTTTAATTTACCAGATAATGTTTTGAGTTTCAGATACGAATAATATTCTAAAAATATACTAGATACTTATAATATTCAGATAATATACTGTTTCAATTGTATCATATACGAATAATATTCAAATAGTATATTGTTTTCAAGTATCATTCTTATTCTTTCTTGAACTTGTTGTGCAACAAAAATTTTAATTAATAATTTTTGTTAATTTTTAGCACAATTGGATAATATGGACCCAACTTTTTTTTAACAAAAAAAATTATAGAAAGTTTATTGTAATTAATTGAATCCTGCATAAATTTAATAAACAGTCATATATATATATATATAATTAAAAAAATAATTATGCTACAAGTAAAAATTACATAATAGAAACTTGTATTTTTCCCTATTTATATTGTCCAAGTTAAAAAAATAACGACCTTAAAAAACAAAAAGAGTGGCCTATCAATCTAAATTACACCCTACCTCAATCAATAATAATAAGTTAAATAAAAAAACTTCCAGCTTAATGATTTGAAATTTAACGGGCTTATTATTATTTTTTTAAATAAAAACTGCAATTTCTTTAAACCATAATAGGACTATCACTAGCCAACAAATTCAGCATACATGAAGGAGGATTGAACCATTCTTTGAAATCAACAATATTACGAGCAAGTTAGGCAAAAGCATGTGCCAATTCATTCGCTGACGTCATCACAAATCTAAACACAACTTTTTAAACTGTTTGGACAAAAGAACACTACCTAAAATGACTAAATGAACTGCAGAAGTACCATAAGGATTACATAAGCTGAAGATGACTGTCTGGGCATCCATCTCAACAACCACTTGAGAAACATCAAATTTCTTTATTCAGGAAAGAGCTTCTCGAACCAACACCAATTGGGGCAAAATTGCAGCATCTATGTTTAACCTAACCCAACCAACACTAGGCCTTCACCGCACTACATCACTGTCACCCTGATCATCTAAATTTTGAAAAACAGAACCACAAAGACCTCGAGCCACAAACCACTGATACCAAAGTTGCCCAGCATTATTCAAAATCAAAGAAACACTATGACGTTTGTTTGCGCAAACCATATTGTTCCTACTGACCCACAACGACCAGCAAATGCACACAAAGAGCCAAGCATCATTAAAAGGCAAAGAATTCAAAACAAAGCTGAACAGAAGGCTTATAATTAAACAAGCACTTTAGCTTGAGAAACTGAAAAGCAATATTGGTTAAATAAGAATATCCATTCTGTGGTTAAATAAGCGAATTGAACATAAGTTCATGTCTCACTTTGAAGAGCGAAATTCATAGATCGAAAACTAAGGAGACCCAGAACCACAGAGTTAACCAGCGACAACAATCCACAGAACGAGCAAGCATAACCAGCTATCTGGACCTATTTTTTGGGCCATTTTTCTTTTTATTTTTTGGCCCATTATAATGAAATTATAAAACTACTTACATTTGGACATTTAGTCAATTCAAATTAAAACTAGTTTCAATTTTGGAGCAGCTCAAAAGTTTTATAAATCAAATTAACTATTAAAGCCAAGAAGAACTAACATTAATTATATCAAATCAACTCAACATTTTGCTTATAAAACTCAACCAAAGAAGATAATTCATTTTAAAAATAATTGGTTTGTGTGGATATATCTTCTGCCCACATTATTGTATCTATACTAGTTTTATCTTATGTGCGTTTCACATGAATTTTAATAATTTGACTCTCGCTATTAAGTTCAATTTATATGCAAAAATTTAAATTTTTAAATTTTTTGTATTCTTTACTTTTTTTATATATATATATAACTAGTTGTGAATTTGCACTTTTGCATGGATATATATATATTAAATGCTGAGCTCTAAAGTCATTAAGTCCAAAATTTGACAAGTGTCCCTCTTCATAATTCAATATTCACCCTTAAAGGCTTATGTTATTTTAAAATATATATTTTTTATTCTATGTAAAACACTCTAATCCTAGTACATCTAAAACATTACTTTTTTTTCATTAAAAAAATTTATATCTTTTATTCTAACTTAAATGTCCCTATTTTTTTCAACTATTTTATATTTTATTTATTCAATTATTATTATTACTATACATATTAAAAAATGTATATACTCTTAATAAAAAATAATAAAATAAATTATTGTAATAACTTTTTAAGTTCTCACTTTTATAGTTAATTAAATTGTAGTTTTAATTTATTAAAATTATATATATATATAGTAATAATAATAATAATTGAGTAACTAAAATAAAATAAAATAAAAATATAAAATAGTTAAAAAAAGGATGTTTTAGTTAGAATGGAAGACATAATTTTTGATGAAAAAAGAAAGTAATGTTTTAGATGTTATAGAATTAAAGTATTCTACATAGAATAGAACATATGTATTCTAAAATAAGATTTTTTAATATTGATAAATAGATTTTTATAATAAAAAAAATTATTTGTTTGTTTATAATATTATTTACTTTTAAATTGTAGTTAGTTTAATTATAATAAATAAGTAAATTAATATATATTCCATTTGAATTTCTTATTTTTAATAAATAATTCAATTAATTACTTTTTTTTCTAATTGGATTCATTATTTTTTCATATTAACTGAATTATCTTTATAATATTCTCTTTTATTACTTTGATTGTTTTTTCTAATTTTTATTAAATTATACTTAAGAATAATTAAATATTTAATAAATGACCAAATTAACCCTATATAAATTAAAAATAATAAACACTGAGTAACAGTTTTAAGTAAATTTCTTATTCCCATTTGTTCTTTTATATAGAAGTGAGTAAATATAGATAGGTTATATTATACATATATAAAATGTACAAAAATGAAAAGAAAATTAATAAAATTATATAATGCAATTCATTTGATTACTTCTGTTTTTAACATCAAAAATAAATTAGAAGCGATTAGATATAGTTATTTGAATTGGTCAAAATCAAATTAATTTAATTCAATAATTTAGTTTAAATAAAAAATATCAAGGATTAAAATGATATGTTCAATTTACATAATACATTCATCTACCTACAATTTCCATTTTTGGATGACAATAATATACTTTCGAAAATAAAAAATAGGACATATAATTTTTTTGATCTAACTTTATTTTTAATCAAATATTTTGATCTCGTAATACAACGTTTTACTATTAACTAGTCATGAATCCGTGCGTTGCGCGGACTTTAAATAATATACACATTTTAATATAGTCATTAAATAGTTTTAATAAATTTAAAATTACAAATTCATTAAATATAAAAGTGAAAATTTAGAAAGTTATTATAACAATTTTATTTAATAATGTTTTATTAAAAGTACATATATATATTTTTAATATGTATAGTAATAATAATAATTGGAGAAATAAAATAAAAATAGAAAATAATTAATAAGTTAGGTATTTTTACTTATGTTAAATAAAAAAAATATGTTTTTAATTGAATAAAAGGTGGATATTTTAATTAGAATAAAAGACATAATTTCTAATGAAAAAGAAAAGTAGTATTTTAAATGTAGTATAATTAAAGGATTTTATATTGAATAAAACATATATATTTTAAAATAAGATTTTTTATAAAGAGAAAAAGGTAATAAAATAAATTAAAAATAAAATGGAGAAATTACATAAAAAATTTCAACCTTTGTGGGTACTTTCAAATAAAACCCTATCCAATTTTTTCTTTCAAATAAAATCACAACTTTTAAAACGTTATCACAAAAAACCTTCATTGGATGACTGTATTGGTCACTGGAGATGAAACAATTTTTTCTGATCTATGGGGCCTACTTGGATGACTGTACTGATAACAAGAGATGAAACCGATGCATTTGCCCCTAAATTGATATTTTCTCCCCTCCAATTGAGTGTTTCATTTTGGATTAGCATGCTGTTTAGATAAATAAAAGTACAACTTAGTTATTACAACTAAAAACTTAGCATACTGGGTATATAAAATTTCAATTTAGCATACTACGTATATGAAATTTCAAGAAAAAACTCAGCATTACCATTACAGTCATTTAAAGAGGGTTTTTTTCATAACATTTTAAAGGTTGTGATTTTATTTGAAAGAAAAAATTTGATAGGGTTTTATTTGGAAGTATTCTCAAAGGTTGGAATTTTTAATGTAATATCCCCAGATAAAATATATTAAATTAATTTTATTTTCTTTAATTTTATTGCCATTATTTTTAAATATAATAGAATTTATTTTGAGATTATTAAATTACTATTGGAGTATGTATAATAGTTAAAGAATTTTTTAAAAATAGAATTTCTAGTGGTTTAAAAATAATAATAGAGTGATTTGAGATTAAAAAATATGTGTTATATAAAATCTTTAGAATTTAAGTAATATTAGAATATGTATAAAATAGTATTTTAGTTAAAAAATAATACTAAAAAATTATGATAAATATTTTATTTTTGATAAAAATCAAGATTTTAAAAAATTTGACATATTAGATTTTAGGATGAATACTCAAATAAGTAATATTAGAATATGTATAAAATAGTATTTTAGTTAAAAAATAATATTAAAAATTATAATAAATATTTTACTTTTAATAAAAATCAGAATTTTTAAGAATTTGACACGTTAAATTTTAGAATAAATACTCAAATATAAAGATAGATATTTATTAATATTTTAGCTTAATGATTTTAAGTTTCACTTTTTAGCTTAATAATTTTAAGGTTCAGGATTTTATATATATATATATATATATATATATATATAGATTCTAAACGGATTTGACGAAATAAGACATAATTGAGATTTGAATCTAACAATTAAAAAAGTTAAAATTATATCTTCCCTAAAAATAAAGGGTTAAAATTATATCAAATCCAACATCATCAAATTCAAAGTACGAAATTTGCTCCTCCATCCCCATGTTATAAAAAAGAGCTGAACGTTGAGACGCAAGCTTCAACCATGAAATTAAAAAAAAAAAAAAAAGCCCAATATATAAACAAAACAAATAATAAATAAATATATATGTAAATAAAACAAAGAAATAAAAAAATAAATAAAAAAACAATAACAAAGCGACCAAACAACCGAAAGAGTGTCATCGCAGCAATCTATCTATATGTATCAGTCCTGTATATAAAAAACAGGACACCACCGATCGATCAAGTTCCCTATTTGAATTCGTTGGTCAAGCAATTGAAGATGGTTGCTGCTAACAGAGAAATGGCTGTTTATTGCTTTGACACTCTCGTCGCTTACTACAATAGCGAGGACGCTCCTCCTCCTGCTTTTGACGAAGGCCAACAGTAATCGTTCTTTTTTCTTTCCAGCTCTTCTGTTACTCACGATTTTGCTTTTGATCGTGCTCTCCTTTGCAGGATCAATTAGATTAAAAAAAATTGGTTATTTTTTTTTCTTTTAGTTTTGATTGGTTTAGTTTTGCTTTTTTTTTAGATAATGCAAAAGGTTTAATTTTCATTTTATTTTGTAAATTTTTTTGTATATTTTGTTTTTCTTTAGTTTTCTACTGTAAAATGTATTTAGTAGAGAGCATGCAATTGGCTGGTTTCAGTGCCAATAGAGAGTTCTGGGTTTTGATTTCAGTTTCCGGGTGAAGCTTTTAATTTATTGTTTTTCATGAAAAAATACTTTTTAATTTTTTTTTAAGCCAGCGAGGGATTAGTCAAGTGGCGGAGAGCATGCAATTGGCTGGCTTCAGTGCCAATAGGGAGTTCTGGGTTTTGATTTCAGTTTCCGGGTGAAGCTTTTAATTTATTTTTTTTCATGAAAATATACCTTTAAATTTTTTTTAAACTAGCGAGTGAGTAGTTAAGTGGTAACTTCTTTTCAAAAATATCCTAAAATGTGAGGTTCGATTTTCGCTGTCGTCGATTTAAAGGGAGATACCTGTTGTGCAATTCATTGAAAAATAGGTTATATGACTTTCTTACTAACAAAAAACAATATATATTTTTTTTAAAAAAATATATATTTTTTTAAAAAAGTTTGTTTCTTTTTCGTTTGTCATAGAAAAAAAGTTATTGCGAAAAATTTTTGCCTTTAATATTTTAGTTGGCTTCAAGTTAGATGATGTATTTGAGTTTCTTAAGAAAAAAAAAGTTTACTATACAGTCCTTTTGAGTATTCTAGATTTTGATGCATTGAAATGGTGAAAACTTTTAATAAACCATCTTAGATACTCTATATTTTATTGCATCCAATAATACTAGTGATATTGTGTTTTCTTGTCAAATGGTTGTTTATTTTTTGATGCTTTCTTGTATTCTTGTGTTACTATTGTTATTATCACCACCTTTTATGAAGAATGAAATTTGGCGATATATATTTTTGCACAAATCTGTGGAGTGATGTGCTGGGTATATTTACTACTTTGCGTGCTGGTCTCTTCTAACATGGATGATATATCTTTCAGCCCACTGTTCGTCACCTGGAAGAAAATTGTCAATGGTAGCGAACCTCGTTTACGTGGATGCATTGGCACACTAGAAGCTCGATATTTGATTACAGGGTTTAGGGACTATGCATTGACCAGGTACGACAATATTTTACTTCTGAACTGAAGAATGTGCTTTGTGTTTACTTAATATCACTGATTTGCTTGTTCCATCTCCCTCTTGTAAAGAGACACATGTTTGTGTGGTTGCATTACTACCTCTCTGTCCTTATCACCATTTCTAGGTATCTATGTTCAAGCATTTATGTGTGCTTTCTCGCTCTCTCTGTCATTTTTGTGCATGTACCTGTGTATAATTTATGTCTCTGCCAGTTTGGTTGTGTATTTAGCTTTTTAGGCTTGGGATGCCTGTTGAGTTACTTTGCCACTGACTTTAGTATCTTTTTTTTTCCTATATGAGAAGTGAAATGACATGGTAAAAGCACTACCAGAGCACTGGAACTCTTTTTAGATGCAGGGCAGGATTTTGTATTCTATATGAATATATAGAAGTTTATGGTGCACTAGGTTGTAAAGATGGGGATTAAGGATGTGGGAAAGGTGAGAATGTGTTTATTGCTCAAGGTTAAATTTGATGGAAGAACAGGAAGGTTTTGTGACTTCAATTTGATAGATAAGGATGCAAAGGAGCCAGTGCACTCATGAATTATTTGCAGCTTGGATCAATAATGGCTGACTTCCCTTTTTCTGTGGAGGTTAATAAGTCTTGAAGCTTATTCGTTTAATATATGAGCTAAGCTTTGCTTTGTTGAATCTTGTCATCAATAATTTGATGGGTACTTGAATGTCGTAACTGTTCAATATATGAAAAATACTGGAAAAGACAAGGGTAGAACTACTTGCATTTTGATCACCAAGCTGTAAAAATGCCTACACAATTTAGCTATAGGTCTTGGTTCCTTTCCATGAAGGTATAAGCATAACCAATAGTAAGAATTATGAATAGATATATGAAGCTCGCCATTCAAGTTCATATGCGATTGATAAAAAGTTTGCTTGTTGGGGGCATAAGTGAATGACTTGTCGATAGTTTAAGGTACATTCATCAAGTGCATTTTTCTCATCTGTTAGCATTCCAGATTCCATTGCCTCCTCCACTAAAATAAAAAGACATTTTCATGTAATTCTATTTAGTTGAAGGATACATATTCCATTTCCTTTCTTGGTTATAGTTTGCTTGCTTCCCTTCCCACTCATTCAATGTAGAAGTTCTTTCCCCAACTTATTATCATTGCCTTTGGGGATTTGGCTATTTTTGAGAACAAGATATTGTTTTGGCCTAGGCTTCCATAGTTTCATTCCCAGGAGTATAGTTGTACTGTGAGTGGAAGTTGGATAGTGATTAGTGATCATTTATTTCAGTTGAAGTTAAATAGATGATACTGGAAAGGAACAATCATGAACCTGATAAGTGACATTTAAAACATACACCTTATGTACTTGAGCCCCCTTTGCTAATTTTTTTTTTTCTGTTTTATTTTATTTTTGTCATTGTTTGTTGTTGACAAATAGGAAGATCTGTACAACTGGAGAACATCTATTATTTTGGTTTCCAGTCTGGTCTGTCTTATTTCATCACTGTAATGTTGCTGTTGTTCATTAAGAGACTATGCTTGTGGCTTTACTATTTTTCTATTTGATTTTGTTATCTTGCAGTGCTTTGAAGGACCGCAGATTTCCTCCAATACAGCCTAAAGAATTACCTTTCCTGGAATGTACAGTTTCCATTCTGACTGATTATGAAACTGCTAACAATTATCTTGATTGGGAGGTATGTCATCCTTTTCACTTGTTTAAGCTCTTGTGACATTGGGTGCTAGGCTATGCCCAGGACATTTTAGATCTCTAGATCACCAGGCCTTGTTGTGGGTATTATTTTGCTTTGTTATCCATTTCTCATTTTGCTCTCTTACTGGTTCTTCTTCCCAAAAGATTTGTATTGCTTTGCCACAGTTTCTTTAACAGATGCTCACACAAGCAGAAAGCAGTTACCAAAAATGCTCATTTTCAAGCTTGTCTATTTTTTTTTTTTCTTTTTTACGTGGGATAGGTGGGGGGGGGGTACATAAAACTGGATCCTAAAATCAATCATAAGATTCTGTAACCTGCATAGAATAACTTTAGCTTGCTATAAATCAAGTGCATTGAGGGCTTTGTGAAGAGACAAATGCATGCAACTGTACCCTTGCACTTTAAAGAAATGATTTACGTAATTTTAACCCTGGCCTGTGTTGGTGATAGTGAAGCTTGTTTAGAGTTGCATCAAGTCTTTACGTTGCACGATTTAAATAAATACTAAAAAATATTGCTTTATATGGAAAAAAAAAATATTTGTTAAGCATACAACTCACCTTGTAGAATCATCATCTTGTTGCTAGCATCTTTAATTTGAAAACTATTCAAAATTAATAAAGCATGATTGAATGCATAACTAACTGCCTCATATAGACAAACTGATTTCAAGGTTTAGTAGTTTAGATAAGGGCTAACGATCTATGAGATCCTTAACTGCATGTTTTGCAAATTTATTCTATTCTTTTTAATGTTTTTAATTCTAGCCTAAGCTATCAACGTTGGCAACAATCTTTATTATACATAGCGAGCTTAGGATTGAAATGCAAATGTCAACCCTGCGGCACTGCCTTCATAATAAGGAAAAAAAATGTTTGTATGAAAAAATTAATATAATTTTTTATAAAGCAAAAAACTATAATTTATTTTCATTAGCATTTCAAATATGTAAAAAATAGTTTATTCTTCTTAATTGATATTATAATTGGTTCCAATATCATTTTCTAAGTTAAAATCATATGTAATTTCTGTTTTCACTTGCTAAAATTGGTTCCCATATCATTGTCTAAGCTAAAATCAATAAGATTAAAAGAATATTAGTATATTTGAAAATGCAGTAAAAATTCAGGAAAACTTTTTTTTTTTAATCATTAAGCCATTATATAATCTTTATGCGTTGCTTGGGTGCACTTTCAGTTTGTGAAAAATTAAAGTATAAGAGTACATCTTTACAAGGTGGTGCGGACTGCAGCAACTGGCAAGGGAGATAATGGAAGGGTCTTACTAGTGATGGCCCTAAACAAATAAATTACCCTAGTCAATTTGAAGTATGCATACCTTTTTTTTTTTTTTTTTTTTTTTTTTTGGGGACAAGCTAACCAAGCATTTTTGGAGAGGGAGGGGGCCGGGGGGAACCCTCCCCCTCCTACAAGGGTGACATGCCTATTACCTCTATGCTAGTGGGAGGCTGGCAAAGTATGCATTCTTTTTTGCATAGGCATCATGACATTTCTAATTCTCTTTTTCTCAAACTCTTAGAATTTTCTCTCTTTTTTTTTTCCTGTACTTGTCTTTTTGAATATTTTTATAACCGTTTCCTGTTTTATGCAACTGCATTACAGCTGGTGGTTAAATCATAGGCTACAATTATTATAGCTTGTCCTAGCAAGTCATTTTTTTAGATTAATGGTGTGTTATTATTCTTCAACCAAGACACGATCTATATGGGGATCTCAACCTTTCTGATGCTTATTCATCATCATTATTTCTTGTTCAAGTCACAACATATTGATTTAAAATTCTAAAGTTGCCACTCACAATGTTAAGAAAGAGAAGACAGCCTACAACCAAAAAAGTCAGAAATAGCTCTCATTTTGTGCTTATAGTGAATGGTCTGGGTGTAGTTGGTTTTGATAATAATGTTTGCTGCCCTTGAAGTTTTTGACAAGCTAAAGCAGTAAGTTGCTTTTTTTTTTTCCATGAAATTTTTTTCAGGTTTCTTTAAAGAAATAATGATTAGATGGAGAGAACTGGTATAATGATTTCCTTATAATTACTTTAAATGTATCCAGCAAATTTGGGTGCTTAGAATATTTACATACGTTGGACAATGGTAATGGGACTCATATTAACTAGGGGAACCACACTCTGAAAGCTAGCCATTAAGGTAGCTAGGAGAGCCCAAGCCTATTAAATCATATAATTTCAAATGTGGGATTTAAGTCTGTTGCGACTAGGATTATAATAATCCACCACTCTCTGCAATTTGAGTCTTGTGTTGGTTGGCTTTGCGCTAGCTTAATTTGGTTCCGAGTGAACATTTCAACGTGTCACCAATTGTGCTGCTGATATGCATCTTGGAGAGATGGTCAATGGCTTTGTTATCAATTGATATGAACCTTGGGAGAATCACTGGCCAAAAGCTAGCCATGATGTGGGAGAGCCCGAGTTCATATAAGCCTCATATTAAAGTCTGTACTTTTGATGTCAAATTCAAGTATGTTACCTTGCAAACTAGGATTGTAATAGGGGTAATCAACTGTAATGCAGGCTTTGAAGCATAAACAAGGGAAGCGGAAAAACGGATATGAGGAAATGACATTCTTAAAAAATATAGAAAATAGAATATTGGGATCAATTTATAAATATTAAGAATAAAGGGGTCAGTTTATAAATATAAAAAGTTATAGAGATTAATTATGAATATAAATTAGGTTCAATCTAAAATCTACTATTCATTACTAGTGGTATTCATATAAAACACAAAAAAGTGACTCAATAACCATATTTACAAGTGTAAAACTCCTTTGCAACTAAAACGTTAACCAATTTCCATGTCATCCTATGATTATAAGTGTGACAATAACGCCATTAATCATACAAAATTTTTCAATCGCAAGTAATCCATTTTTATTCCATAATACTCAAAATTCAGTAAGAACATCATATACTCGTTAGCAAAATTAAAATATAAAGACTTCATTCATAATGTGCATTAGCAAATTTATATATCACTTGATAAAATTTTCTACTTTGTTAGGTTTCGTATTTTCAACGTTCTCATTGTTATCTTCTATGTTGCACAGAAATGGAAACATGGAGGAAACATGTAAATATTAAAAATATAGGAATATATAAATAAATATCAAAAATATATTTAAATAAAAATTATAAATACAATACAAAAAATTTACTTGTTACTATCAATTGATGGTATAATTATAAATTATTTTATTTAGTTAAGAAAAATATGAAATTCTTTTTAAATTTATGTTTTTATTTAGGAAAAAACTAAAGAAATGTATTTTTCAAGTTGGAAACAGATTTCTTATTTTTTTTTTCAAATTTGTGGAAACAGCCCCTAAATGTTTCTGAGGAGTTTCTTGAAGTTTTTGACACGAGGAAACGTCTACTAATTGAAGTTTTCATACATTGTAGATGCGTGTTGGTATCTGTACAATTTATTTGAAATAATTTGCTTATAGTGTTTTATGTTAGCTGTTGGAGATAGCAAATCAATGGGAATTATAGTCACCATCTTGGTCTTTGCTGATGGTTCCAAATTTTCCATGAATTAATCTACTAACACTTGATCAAAATCTTGTCCTATCCAGTTATAATTTGTTTTTGGCTGCAGATTGGGAAGCATGGTTTAATTATTGAGTTTATTGATCCTAACAACAATGTAAGGCGAAGTGCCACATATTTGCCTGAAGTGGCAGCCCATGAAGGTAAGCATTGTTCTTAAACTGCAGCGTTTATATTAATTACTCTTTTGTTTGCATACTTGAGTTCATAGTCAGCATTGTTGGTTTAGCATAGATTATGTTTATTGATGTTGAACAAGTAGCAATGTGCACAAGTCTTACTACTTATCGGAAATTTTATCAAGTGTTAGTTTTTTATTTATTTATTTATTTTAATTTTTTTATTGTCCTTTACAATTGACTCCTGATACTTCTTAGAAACTCAATTTTGCTTCCATAGAGCAAAGAATTTAATGAAGTTGATATGTATGATGATCTTGTCCAACTCATTTGATGGTTTGTTTGCTTTCCCAATAGGCCTCAAAATACCACTTTGTATAGTTGGACTCTAGATCCTCCATATGTTGCACTACTCATCCTAGACTCCTAGCATACAATGTTGAATAGAACATGCGCCAAAGTTGCTGGGGCAGGCACCCCTATATATTTTTCCTTGATAATATGCCGAAACCCATATGCTGGTACCTTGAGGCATCTCATTTTCCATTGTAAAGATCTGCACAAGCGCATATGAATTGTGTGCTTTGCTCCATTTTGATTTGATTAATGGTTTTGCTTTTGTAAAGGCACCTATATTTTTAACCTTATGATTAAGGGTTGATTTTAACTGCTCTATCACACAACCATCAAGTTTTTGACATTAAAGAAGTCCAAAACGTCTCCATTCTGCTCAACTCACCTCATCTGTCTTAATTCCAAGTTAATTGGGGTCAGCTACGTGGGTTTTTTTCTTGAAGGCTGGCCACGTCAATATGTTTGATAAAATAAATAAGGTTGAAAGCATACTTGGAATTCGAATTTATTGATTTCTGAAAGAGAGTGAGGGTTTTTATGGAGTGAATTATGGGTGAACATTGTGGAGGAAAGGAGAGGACAATTGGAGATGCTGATTTCGGGTACCATTATTAGATTATCAAGGCTGTGGTGGTAAGAATTTCTTTCATTGAGAGAGAGAGAGAGAGTGGGAGGGAGGGGGGAGAGAGTCCTTATCGTATCTTGATTCTGATGTTCTTATTTTCTTTATTCTTTCTTTTTTACTAATTGCAAGTGTCGAGTCCTGCCACTTTTGCGGGAAGAAAGACAAAAATCTATGTTTAGCTCCCTGGAGTGCTCGTGCTTGGTATGGCATTACCTTGGAGATACTGATTTCGGGTACCATTATTAGATTAGCAAGGCTGTGGTGGTAAGAATTTCTTTCATTGAGAGGGGAAGGGGGAGGGGTGAGTCCTTCTCATGTCTTGATTCTGATGTTCTTATTTTCTTTATTCTTTCTTTCTTAACTAATTGCAAGTGTTGAGCCCTGCCACTTTCGCTGGAAGAAAGAAAAAAAAATCTATGTTTAGTTCCCTGGAGTGCTCATGCTTGGTGTGACATTACCTTGGAGATGCTGATTTTGGGTACCATTATTAGATTAGCAAGGCTATGGTGGTAAGAATTTCTTTCATTGGGGGAGAGGGAGAGGGAGCGGGAGCAGGGGAGAGGGAGAGGGAGAGGGAGAGGGCGAGAGAGCAGGAGCGGGAGCGAGGGAGAGGGAGAGGGAGAGGGAGAGGGAGAGGGAGAGGGAGAGGGAGAGAGTCCTTATCATGTCATGGTTCTGATGTTCTTGTTTTCTTTATTCTTTCTTTTTTAACTAATTGCAAGCGTCAAGTCTTGCCACTTTCACAGGATGAAAGAAAAAAATCTATGTTTGGGTCCTTGGAGTGCTCGTGCTTGGCATGGCATTACCTTGGTTTCATTGTTTATGTTTTGTTAATCTTGGTAAGGTGAAATGTTTATTTTTTTTATCCAAGCAGAAAGCCAAAGTGATTTGCTTGAAACCAAATAAGCATTTGCATGTGTGAGGCACAGGTTAATGTGTTGCTGTGACTATAGTTTCGCGATAATGAGGCTTATCTTTCATTTGCTGAATGCTTCAGTTTATATTAAGCCATCCTCTCCTCTCATACTCTTGCTCCTGCCTGCGTGTATATATGATGCATGTGTCTCTGTACAAATTGTGATTTTTAACTTAGTTGCACTTTTTGGTTCAGGTTGGACAAAAGTGGAAGCAATTGATTCACTTATGCGTAAAGCGGGCTCTAGCGGCCCCATCACTGAGTCACTTCGGAAGTCTGTTAGATTGACTCGTTATCAGAGCACACTATTTACCTTGACCTACGGTGATTATGCTGCATATGTCAAGGTGACCAGGGGTGCAGCTCCGACTATTAATGGGGCTATCCCCAATAATCATTGAAATTTAAACAAGCTAGTGCTAAAGAGCCAAGCTTGTCAAAACAAAAAATAATTTAATGACTTCTGGGTTTGGAATGGAAATGTTTGGATTCCAATCAAACTACAGTAATTGTATCATTTTTCAAATTCATTTGATTCTGAAGAAAGAACCAGAAACACACACCTACTGGTGAACTCAGGTTTCTGGGTCTTATCTTGCAACATTCAGTGCCAAACGCTCTTCTGGGAAAACTGTTCTTTGTGAACCCGTTTTATTCTGGAATTTGAAATTTATCCCAGCGTGTGTTTGTTTTTCATATTCTCCTGCTTTTATTTTAAGAATTTGTCTACCGTTGTGTGATTTACTAATCTTTTGCCAAAGAATGTGATTCTATTGCTTCATTTCGGACAGCTTTTAGGAATATACAATGGACTTCAATGACTGTTTTTGCTATCATCATCACTTCCAGCAACTTTTATTTTTTTTTTAAAATTCAATATATGCTCAATAGGCTATGGACTACGTAGTAGAGGCAATTGTCGCCTTAATATTCACTATAAAGGCGATAAATTTTTACCAATTTGGTGGATGGTGGCTGCAGGGATTAAAATTTGGTACCTTCACAATTTCAGCTGCCTCTTTAGGATGATGTCAAGAATTTTCTCATAGCTTCGCTTCTTTCTAATGAGCTAATCTATATGCTTTACTAGTATATAGAGTTATTGGTAATAATAAATTTTTTGTGGGGTTCTTTTTGCAATTAATTCTTAGAAAGTCAATTCGCTTTCAATTGTTTTTTTTTTTTAATTTGAGTCATAAACTTTTTTAAAAATACACATTTTGGCCATATTTATTAGTTAATTCTAATGCATGATGTTTGTATGATAGTTAAGTATTATTTATTATTGTTTGTAGAAGCTGAACGCACAAACATTGTAAATATGAAAAATAAGTTCTTCTATAGGTGTGACATCTTAGTTTTTCTTTTAACCTTTGTGTTGTGGTTAATTTGGGAAATTTATACTCATGAAAATGTTTTAACATTTTTTTAATACATTATTTACATTTAATGGGTACTTTAATTTTTTGCTAGATTATTAGTATTTAATTGCTTTTAATTTAATTGTTACAAATAGATTATTAGTATTTAATTGCTTTTCATTTAATTGTTACAAATTTCTCTCTATCAATATATATTCATCTTTTGTCATGGCACTTACAATATTTTCTTCTTCTTTTTCTTCGTACTTTTGAAAATGTTCGTACTTTTTTGGATAAATCATTGATATTTAATGAGTACTTTAATTTTTTATGGAGGTTATTAGTATTTAATGGTTTTAATTTAGTAGTTACAAATTTCTTTCTACTAATATGAATATTATATGTCCATAAGATAAATATTTTTTATAACAGTTCCTATTTATTTTTTGAATCTTATATTACTCATTCATTAATGAATGTTTTTTAGAACTTAATTGTTAAAATCACAAAAAATATAACTCATACTGTTATTATCCAAATTATTTTTCAAATTATTTTTTATTGTGTTGCCCCTAAAAATATTTGCATATTTGTATTATTTTTATGAAAATTTATTTACAACAAAGTAAAGATCAATTAGTTAGTAATTGTCTAAAGTATTTCATAACATAATAAAATAGAATATTTAATAAAATATTTATAAAATTATAAAATTATGACCTACGCATCGCGTGGGATATTAATTAATTGTCTTGTAATTTCTTATATTGAAGTTAGATTTAGCATATAAATGAAACATAATTTGAAATAAAAAGGCAATTACAGTAAAAATTATTGTGATTTTGATAATTAATGATACACAAAACTCAATTAGCAACTTTGTAAGAAACTTTTACTTTAGAATTGTCGATGGTGTGTAGATATTTTCATTGTTTTTTTTGTAACAAATTATGGGAATCAAATTATTTCTATAAGATTTTCGTCAGCATTGGAATCAAATATTAACTAATCTTTTTATAGCACACCAAATATCAAAAAATGCAAAATTAATATTGTTTTTTTTTAACATTTTATCCTTTTGCTAAATTTTAATATTTAAAATAATTTTTTAAAAATAAACTTTTTCACTAAATTTAATTATTATTAAAAATTTTTAACATTAAAAATAAACTAAAACTTTTTATTGTTTGAAAATGAAATATATTTTTACTCGTTCCAGCTTTGCGGAGATTTTGTACCCAAAAAAAAAAAAATTTTACTCTTAAATCCATTTAAATAAAAATAAAAATATCAATCTTTAATTGATTGCACTATGCTCAATAAAAATTGTATAGCACTTCTTAAATTGGTATTTAATTGGATAAATTGATAAAAAATTGTAAAAATCTAGCAATTTGACTTCTTAATACATGTTTAGGGAGAAAATATTTACAAAGAAAATCTTTAATGTGTGAAACAATAAATATATGAGCTCTGGTGCGGTCTTTTGTCTTATCAAACCTCTTCATATAAATTCTCTTATCTCCTGAATGAACAAACACTCCATTCTTAGTATGAAGCTTTACTTTTTGGTGATCCTTTGACAAATATCCCAAGCCATGTGTATGCATTTGGCTTTTGAAATTTTGTAGCTGTATAATTACCTTGTTGATTCGTTTCTAGACCCATTCCTGGCCCAAATTTAGAATTCTTCAATATTGTAGCTACCCTTGCATCCATGTACTCATGAAAAATTGGAGGAACCTGAAATCCTAGATGACCCATGTGCGAGTAAATCACAGAGCAACCATTTTATGACTCAGCTTTAATGGTAACCATACCTCCTTCATATGGAAAATTAATTTTCCGATGGAGAGTTAAAAAAACCTCTCTCAGAGGATAGAACCAAAGTTTTCCCAAAAAGCAAGCTAGACATGATTGGGATCTCCAACACAATAAACTCCATTATGATCTCAATTGGCATCGTCTTAACAATTTTCTTAAAAGTGCCCTTAATAGATGCCTCAATGACCAAATTCGACTTTGTGACATTTTCTTTCATCATATTCAGCTTTTTTAACATTGATTGTTGAATTATCATCCATCATAACACATGGAACCACAAATCCTTTCACCTCAACTTGAATGTACAATGCAATTATATTTTTTCCAAGTGCCGTAAGATATTTCTCAAAATATCATCCTTGAACCCTACTAACATTACCATCTCTTCAGGAGTAGATTCAGTAAAAATCATCAAATTCTTTAAAGCCTCATGCATGGTGTCCCTCTGCTTCTTTGATGCAACTAAAAGATCTCAAACACTGGCATTAGCTTTTATTTGCTTCAAGATGGTATCCTCTTCTACTTCTTTAGTTAATTTTTTTTATTTTCCGTTATCATGTACTGATGGTCCTTCTTTTTGCAGTGTTGGTGGATCCGGCTAAAACTTACTATTCCTAGTCATATGAGCAATAGTGTTTTCAACCTCCTTAACACTTGAAAAAATCAATAATATATATATATATATATATATATATATAAAATCATTACTTGGGCCTTCTCCTTCCATTATTTCCCAAAAATTCTGAGGTAACTCCCTCGATTTGTTTCCTTATATGGAATCCCAAAGATCCAGGCCAGCCATATAATTAACAAGGAATTCCAACTTGTCAATTTCTTTAAATTTGTCACCCATCCTCTCATTGAGTCAATTGGTATATTTGTTAAAGGTGGTTTTGTGTACTTCACCATATAATCAAATTTCCCAAATGGTTCACTTAAAGTATCATAAACTTCTACTTGATCATTCATTTTGCTCTTGAAAAAGCCAATCAAGTAGAACTACCTCTTTAAAAGGGACTTGAGTTGATGGATTGGTGATATATAAATGACAGTATAATCAAACTTAGGACTCGACTGATCCAAATTTTGAAAGTCCTCTTCCTCCCTTGCTGTTTTCCTACTATTGACCCTCTCAAATCGTTTTATAAAAATTCCTCATTAACTAGTTCTTCATCAATCATCATAATCTTTTTAACTTCTTGTGCAGGCTTCGCTTATTCTGAATTTGGAATCTTTCCTTGATCAATAAGATTATGAATGGTGTGCTTCAATTTAAAGTAATTGTCAGTATTATGACCCATGTGTTGGTGATACTTGTAAAACTCTTTTAGGTTAGGGATAATGGCCCCACAAGACCTATAAGTTATCCAAAATTTCAATCAAGTCCTAAAAAAAATTATTTTTTTAAATTAAATCCAAGAAGCATTTACATGTTTTCATGTTAGTCCACTTCTATTATGTCAAACGAAATGGACTAATATCGGCAATTAACGGAAAGGGATATGACCCTACAAGTCCTATAAGTTATCCAAAATTTCAATCAAGTCCTAATTTATTTTTTAATTCCAATTTCCCATGATTTCTCATGGGATTTAGAAGAGGAGAACTAGCTTAATTATGTTGTGCACACTCCATAATACTTAAATTACTTAATTTTTCTATTAATAAAAAACTTTAAAAGGAAAGAATTTTCCATCATCCGTCAATAATTAAATAATTTAATTTTTCTATTATTAAAAAGTTAATTTATTAAATTACTTTATGTAGTGGACTAATACATAGAATTTTTTATCTTCCAATTAATAAAAAATAATTGTCCAAAAAAACATTATCATATACCAAAAAATTAATTTTTTATATAAAGTAATTTAATAAATTAATTTTTTATTAATAGAAAGATTAAATTATTTAATTATTGACGGACGATGGAAAATTCTTTCCTTTTAAATTAATTAGTTTTTTATTAATAGAAAAATTAAATAATTTAAGTATTATGGATTGTGCACAACATAATTAAGCTAGTTCTCCTCTTCTAAATCCCCTAAAAATCATGGGAAATTGGAATTAAAAAAAATTATGACTTGATTGAAATTTTGGATAACTTACAGGACTCATGGGGTCATATCTCTTTTCGTTAATTGCGGAAGTTAGTCCATGTCGTTTGACATAACGGAAGTGGACTAATGTAAAAATATGTAAATGTTTCTAGATAATTAAAAAAATTTTTTAGGACTTGATTGAAATTTTGGATAAATTATAGGACTTGTGGGGTCATTATCCCTTTAGGCTTTGACGTCGACATCATAGGCTTAGACATTAATAAAAACAACCCTTTGGGTATACTCCTCCATCTTCATCTTCTTTTCCTCACTAACTATAGGGGTCTCAACCTTAGACATCGACTTCTAAGTCTCATAGGCCTTAATTTGATCTGCAGTTAAAGGAGGACTATCCATAACAACTACCTCATCCTCATCATTAGGATTGCTTTCTCTTTGGAGTTGGGGAGGTGGAACAAGCCTATATGATGGTCTTGGAGTCTGATTACCCATTTCCTTCATAGCTTGCAACAATTGACTCAAATTATTCTAAATATACTCAGTCACCCGTTCATTAACTAGCTTATCAACTTCATCCATTCTAATATCTTTAGATAACCCTTCCATATCAAACTACCCTTTTCTCTCCTCTAACCAAACTATGATCTTGAGACACAATGGGGATTACCTATGATGACTATAAATCTATTAGCATGTATTCATGCATAGAAAAATTCATGAATGCATTTATGCATAAATGAATGAATAAATGAATAAATGAATACATGTATGTACCTAAGCAAACATAACCATTAAACAAACAAAAGCATATAGAGTCCCTTCTAACTTTATCTCTCCCACATAAGTTGTTGTTCAATTTCTTTCATAGGTGTTGCTTACTAGAACATCATCGAGGATGAACCGGCTCGTGACTCTCAAAAGGAAAAATTAACATACAAGTCCAATTTGTGTTTAAATGTGTGGCTTAATTTGAACCAAGTTTCATGGTACTTAAATATTTTAAACCAAGTAATCTTTTAGAGCAAAAGTAAGGATGTGAGATCAAAATAACCATATTAGGTTATTAGGACATAACAAACTTAGGATTTTAGTCCATATATATCCAAATAAATCATGGATATAAACCATATATTTGCTTTATGACCGTTGGAGTATACCATAATAAGTTCTAAACTTCTTGGTTTATTTGGATATATAGGGGCCAAAATTATTTGCTCTATTGGATTACTTGGGTTAACATATTAAAGGACCTATGGTAATAGGAATATATTATAATTAGATGATTATATTTAAGTCAAGAAAAACATAGGAAATCAAAATAACCTTACGGACATGGTATCCCCACAATTAAGGGTTAGGTTATTAAGACATCTCATGTTTACTCTTTTCAAACAAAACATACCTATTCAAATTTTGAGGTTTAGCAAATTAGTCAACTTGTCTTGACACAAGAGTCATAATTTTTGAGACATTTGACTTAAATGGAATTAACCACTTTAGATAATAAGAAACAAACGATATATAATAAATGTGCCATGGTAGATTGATTTGGCTCACACCAATCTATTAGATTCAAATGGGTATAGAAAGTTTAATAAAGGTAAACTTGATTCTAATCAGTGAAGGATAAGATATACATGCCACCAAGGGCTCAGTTAAACTAAAACACAACATATAGACATAAATCAACAAACATAAGTAAAATAGGGTACAAACATAAGGGAAATTTCTAGGGCCACTATATAAGTAAGTCAAGGTAAAGTTAAAGGTTCCTTTAGCGAGATGTCATCCATTATGGACTTAAGTTATAGGCCAAGGTCAGAGGGGTCTGACATCTTTCACCAACTCGAGAGAAAACTGCCCTTCTTAAGGTCTTGGGTTACAGACTCTAGTCAGATGAGTCCGACAAATTCTCTTAAACCGAATTAAGGCTAAAGGTGACAATGTGTAACACCCTATACACTTAGTATTAATACACATCATGATATCTCATAAAATATTATTAATCATCCTTTAGTCACATGTAATTATTATACACACGTTTATACTTATCCGTACACACATACGAATATTTTACATTAACTGAT
>CATIWM010324050.1:0-13794 GCA_949671775.1 Mallotus repandus | reverse complement strand
TTTTTTCCCCTTGTGATAAAAAATTAAATCACTTTAATCAGCTAAAAAGAAAAGGTACACTCAATTCCAAATCTAAATATGGAACAACTTCAATTACAAGTTTTTAATTTATTAATCTTTTATATTTCACACAATAAATTTATATCATATATTATAAAAATAAAAATAATTCAGATAAGATTAATTTTATCAATTTAACATATAAAATAATAAATATGAAGTACAATTATATTTTATTATGAAATGTTAAAATCCTCATCTGAAATGAAAATACACATAAAAATATATTGCTTCAAGTCATCGCTTTATTTTAACCAACAATATTCTAAAAAAAGGGGGGGTGGTGGGGGCTATATATATATATAAATGATGTCTGCAATCTTCAATTGATAGGTTAGCAGCAACAAAGAAACGTGCCTCACAACTTAGTGGAACACCACAACACACAACATAGGCGATTGACTAGTGCTACTAAACTTTACAACCACAAAATCAATAATGCATTACAAAATTTAATTTAGAGTATACCATCAAAATATACATTCAAAACAACATTTATAATTTTCTACATCAACCATAATGACAATCTTTGATATTACTTTTCTTTTCAGCATTAGATAATATAAGTTTTTTTTTTCACCATATAAAAGTGCAATATGTTGATGAATTTTTATACACATCAAAATGAATAAAAACTTAAACGCATTATATATATTTTAGATTTGGGTAGTAAATAATTTATCCGTACATATCGATCATTTAACACTAATAAATATAAATTTTGTAATCTAATAATTTGATGCATAAGTAATAACATATTTCTTGAGTTTTTTGTATTGCATTGTATTCAGTGATTAGAAGTGTAAAAATGCACACCGAAATTTCAATTCCACCATAAAAATAGAAGAGTGGTGAATTAAGGAGAGAAAACACATAGAAAACCCACAAATATTTAGAGTGGAAAAAAAAGAATAAAAGCATGGTTATTAGGCATTGTAATTTTTAAGTATATAAGGAGAGATTTTGATAATGCAAATATCTAGAAGCAATAGTATGGTAGATTTTGCCGGGAAAAAAGAAGGGTCGTTACTGAGTTAGTTAAAGATTTTATGAGCGTTTGTTAGAAGCAAAATCCAATGGAGTGGCTTGCATTTAGCATTTCTTTTGCTTACATCTCTTATCTTTTTTTCTCAAGTCTCAACTATATCAAGAACATGTCAATATCTATCAACTAAAACGTCTAATTCTATTCTTTTTTTTTTCTCTAATTTTGTCTACTTTCATTTTTAGTAGCCTCAAGATTTCATAATTTGGTTCTTTAGACTTGATATATCTATATATATCTATATATACTTCTCTTCTTGTACTTATGGTTCTTTTCATTAATCTTGCCAATTGGTAATCTCTCTTTTTCCCTTCTTTTTTCAGTAAACGCATTAAGTTGCTGCATTTTCTTTTATCAAACAGAGCTACCCTTTTCGATAACGAGCTTGAATCTTTGTATAACTTTTAGAATTAAAAGCATCCTGCATTTGCTTCTTCTTGAGAATTTGGTTTTGTTTCATTTATTTGTATGTGCTATAGCATGAATTATATAATGCAGTTTCATTATAGTTGTTTTTTTGCTGCAATGTTTATGTATTGGTTTTGATGTTTAGGTGCTTAAAACAATGATAAGTTGTTATAATGTCGCCATAATTGCATAGAGTTAGAATTTTGAAGTGGTTTTGTTGATGGCTTAATGTGGTTGTAGGCGTACAAATATTTCTTGAAGAAAATATATTTTAGTGCTTCAACCTTTGACAATCTCGAATTGATAGACATTTCAGGATCTGATCATGGCAATGGCCGAAATAATTTCTGGACAGGTTGATAGGCATATCAAACCAGGTAACCTTTTGATAGAACAAGGCTGGTTTATGTTAGAGATTACGTTTAAGTTCGTATATGAAATGTTTAGATATTCGTTGATTAAGCAGGTCTAGAAGAGAATCCTGAGGACGAGAGGAAGAATAGGCTTGCATCTCTGAAGAAGAAGGCTATCAATGCCTCCAACAAGTTCAGGAACTCCTTGACAAAAAAGGGTCGCAGACACAGCAGAGTGATGTCTGTTTCAATTGAGGACAACATTGACGCTGAAGAATTGCAAGCAGTTGATGCATTTCGTCAAGTACTTATCCTTGAAGAGCTATTGCCCTCCAAGCACGATGATCATCATATGATGCTGAGGTTATTGTTACCATATTCACTTTTCCCTTTTGATCTAATGAAAGAAAGTTGCTGTCATTGAATTACATTTGTATCAAAAATATTTCCAGGTTTTTGAGGGCTAGGAAATTTGATGTTGAGAAAGCAAAACAAATGTGGTCTGATATGCTCCAGTGGAGGAAGGAATTCGGCACTGACACAATTCTGGAGGTAATTAACAAAAAAACTGTTGACAGGGCTGATACGTGGAGTCTTCTGATATAGAACGCTGAACTTTACTTTTCATGTTTCTTCAGGACTTTGAGTTCCAGGAATTGGACGAGGTCGTGAAATACTATCCTCAAGGATACCATGGAGTCGATAAGGATGGACGACCTGTTTACATTGAAAAACTGGGTGAAGTTGATGCTAACAAGCTGCTTCAAGTCACAACATTGGACCGATATGTGAAGTACCATGTCCAGGAGTTCGAGAAAACGTTTGCTTACAAGCTCCCAGCCTGTTCAGTTGCAGCAAAGAAGCACATTGACCAGAGCACCACAATTTTGGATGTGCAAGGAGTGGTAGGTTCAGGACTCTCACTGCTAGCATTATAAGGACATCTCATATTTTTGTGACGTAACTCTAACTCTAGCTGCATATACATGACTTAGGGTCTGAAACAATTCACCAAAACTGCAAGGGAACTTATTACTCGCATTCAAAAGATTGATGGCGACAATTACCCTGAGGTATTCATGATCTTTGCTTTCTTCCGTTGAATGAATAACAGATTTCTGTTTGACATGATGTAAATTGAATGCCTTCATTATTTGCAGACCCTGAACCGCATGTTCATCATCAATGGAGGGGCTGGATTCAGGCTTTTATGGAACACTGTTAAGCAGTTCCTTGACCCCAAGACTGCTGCCAAAATCCATGTGAGTATCATCATCTGTTTATCTCTATTCACTGCTGCCTCACTTGTCCTCACTGCTTCAATTTTTTTACTGTCACTAAACTATTAAATGATTATTTTGCCAGGTCCTGGGTAGCAAATATCAAAACAAATTGCTAGAGATAATTGATGCAAGGTAAGTTAAATTCCTGATGAACTATATGAACAGTTAAATTCCTGATGAACTATATGAACCTTACATAATCTGGAAAATGCTGGTAAACTTTGTATTTTCTTTATGGCAGCAAAGTATGATAGCTTCTTTTATAGCAAAATTCTTTTCTAGTATACTTTTTACAGAAATATACCTTCTAAATTTCTCTGCTAAACACCATGCTTCATTTTCTTTTCCTTGACTGCAACCAGTGAACTGCCAGAGTTTCTGGGTGGTACTTGTAAATGTGCTGATAGGGGTGGCTGTATGCGCTCTGATAAGGGTCCATGGAATGATCCAGAAATAATGAAGGTTAAACTTTACATTGCTACTCAAATCTATTTGATAATAGTGTTTGCTTTCATTGATGAAGTATTCATGTATAGGATGCTCAAGATGCTTAAAGACAACTTTTCCATTTTGATGATCCAGGTGGTTCAAAATGGTGGAGCCACGTGCTGTAGGACAACTCTTTCAGGAATTGAGGAGAAGGCAGTTTCTGAAGAAGAGAAGGTATGCACAAATTTTTTCAGTCCTTGCCAGATTGATTGATTGACTGATGATTTTTTAGGGGGAACTCTTCAAGTTTTTGTGCTCTTGATTGATTGCTTAACTTCTCCCTTTTCTTTTCCCTTTTTCTGCTGGTGTTTAACCATATGCAGAGATGTGATTCTGTAGCCGTGGAAGCAGCTGCGAATGTTAAGCGTCCAAAACTCTCTCATTTTCCTGAAGAAGTAAGTTTTCTGAATTTCCATCTCATGTCAACAATAAATGAAATCCTGAAGATGTGATAAAACTGGGATGAAAAAACTCACATTAGCCTATAAGCTTAATAAACTGATGGCCTGTAAAAATTCTATATGATCATTACAGTATGAGTTTACTTCAAAATTCATCAAGTTATTTAGACCTTTTTCTCTTATGAATCAACTTCTAATTTGAAACTGGCATGTTAAAAAATCTAATATGCTTTCTCATATTTCCCTTTAAATGTTTGCAGTTTCACATTAGCAACAGGAACAAAGTTGTGAACTTTGACCAACTCATTCCGATGATCGACAAGTCTGTTGATGCTGCTTGGAAAACTCCAATGCAGACTAATGGATATGGCATCTCACAAAGTATAGATACATGCTCACACGAGTCATTCGAATGTTGAGCATAATTTTCAAGGATGCATATGACTAATAATATCATATTCCATATCTAATTTGCAGATCAGTTTCCAATGCACAGTTCTTGCAAGACTGACGGAATTAACAATCCACTTATCAGCGGGGTTATGGCCTTATTGATGGGAATTTTGACCATGGTTCGGATGACGCGCAACATGCCAAGAAGACTAACTGAAGCTGCTATCTACAGTGGTCAGGTTCTGTACGATGATGCTGCAATGACAAAAGGCAGTGCATTGCCAGCATCTTCTATCTCCACTGATGACTACAAGAACATGATGATGCGCATGGCCGCTATGGAGGAGAAGATGAATGCTCTTGCGTCAAGAGCTGTGGTCATGCCACCTGAGAAAGAGGAAATGCTGAATGCCGCCGTAAAGCGCGCTGAAGTCCTGGAGCAAGAGTTGGCTGCTACAAAGAAGGTATCTGCTAGCTGATCTGCCTTCAATTAAGTTCTCCAAGTGCTAGTGCAATGAACATTTTGAAGTAATTTATGTATTTTCTGATTATTGCTCGTGCAGGCGCTTGATGATGCAATTGCTAAACAGCAGGAACTCTTGGAGTACATTGATAAGAAAAAGAAGAAGAAGAAGGTATGCAAATGTTGCCTATATCTTGTGCTCGACTAGTTTCGTAATCAAATGCTGAAGACAGTTCTAATGAAGGTTTTTTTTTTTTTTTTTTTTGCATTTCAGTTTTTCGGATTTTGAACATTAGTGAGACGAGAAGAGCAGCTTTTCTGCAGCGCTCCACCTGATAACTTTACCATTTACTGATAATGGGGGCGATAAAATTTTTTGGCCTATATTTGATATTATTTGGAAGTGTTTTCTGCTTTGTAAGTATGAAGCATTCTTTTTTTTGTCTTATTGCTCCTAATTGTGTAAGTTGAAAGATGATTGACTTCTGTATAATTAAATTGAATTGTTTTGATTTCAGTTCTACTTAGAAATATTGTCAATGAGTATTTTGGGATGAAAATAAAAAAAAAATAAATTAAACATGTTTACCCATTAGAAAAAAAAGATGTGAAATTTTTTTCAAGCAAAATCACATAAGCATGATATAATATGCTTCTTTTTAGTGATCAGTGAAGCTAACAGAAGTCTTCTACGGACCGAAGCTTAGGGTAGAACTTGACCACCGAAAACATAAGAGGGTATTTGTTGGGATCCAAAAAAACAATTCCTACTATGGATTAGAGGTCAGTGTTCATTCATTTAATCCAAAACAAGATTAAATAAAGTATTTATTTCAATTTCAGGAAACAATATAGTCTAATGTTCAAAAAAAAGAAATGGATATAGTCTTGGTTGATAAATATTCCTACCAAATAAACGAAAAAATATTTAAATCAATAATTAGATTTTATTTTACATAAATAAATTTGTTAAATAAGACAAAAGCTTCCTAGAACAAATTAAATTTCATAATATATTAAAATATTTTAACAAAAATTAGGTGAGACCAAATTCTGAAATGATAAAAATAACCGGGGCAGCTGTTCCTTTAGTAATGGAATTGATAAACAGCAGGAATTCATATAATTCTTCTTTCAAAGTGAACCATTTGCATTGGGGAAATATAATGTGGCCAACTACACTGAATTCTTTAGGAATTATAGTAAAAATGAACTCTTAAGCAATCGAAAAGATCAGCTGCTGATGAGACTCATTTCACAAGAAAATCGAATGATATGCTGATATGCAAACTGTGCTGTGCATGCCTGAAATGAAAACCTGTGACAATTCACAAGTGCGTGCTGTACGGAAAAATAGAAAAGGCACAAAATTGAACAAACCAAACCACACAAACATGATTTAGAAGAAACAGTAGTTATACAAGAGTATCCTTACAAATATCTATTCCTCCTTTGCAATCAACAGAAACTCACATCAATTAGAAAGTGCACCCTCATCATAATCAACATCTGGGCTTGTATGTTAAACATTTGTGTAGAAAAGATAATTTTTGAGCCAACCAAGAACTCAGCTTGATCCCTCTCCCCTTGGCAAAACATCTTACCAGCAAAACTTCTTTTTCTGATACACGCAGACACAAAAATCAGTGATACATTTGTTATTGCTAATAAACCAAACACATAGTACTATGTTTTATATGCAAATAAAAGGGAGATCTCCATACCCTGAATTTAGCTTCTTCTTGACTGTCTATGTAAGCAAGCAATTCTTCTTGCCTCATTAATGCTTCATGTAGTGCCTGCCCAGGGAGAAACAGTGATCAGGAACATTTTACTTGCTTCAGAAATTGGAGAAATAAACAATTGATGCTCCTTCTAGGGTAGTAATTAACACTGCAGTGAATAACACACATAGAAACAACACAACTGTGGACTAACCAAAAAGACATTTAATTTACAAATTTCCATCAAAAGTAGGCACCCAAAATTAACCATAACGTCTATAGACATTCCTAAAAATAAAATAGAAGTGGTTGATTGATCAATGGAGTATCATCAGATAAAATTGATCTTGAAAACATAATTTTACCGTTCACGTAAAAGCAAGGCAGTCAATGGTATCTGAAAAGATCATGATGATGTTTATTACATCAGATGGAAGTGAAAACAATGTTGCTTTTAAAGCAAAACGCTTGGAGGCCAACATAGCCAAGGTGCTGATTCAACTTTAATGAAACAAGATGTCACCAGTTTCCAAAAGAAAAAAAATCCAACTAGGTCCATGAAGCAAAAACAATTTCGCAACTAGTGCAAGTTTACAAATAAAGGTATCAACATATACTCCACTAAACAACTCATTTATAATAGCTTCCACTAAATGGTCCCAGTTTCCCCAAAAAAGGTCCAACTACGTCCATGAAGAAGCAGAAACAATTTTGCAACAACTGCAAATTTACAAATAAAGGTATCAACAAATACTTCATTAAACAACTCATTTATAATAGCTTGCACATAGTGATCACCACTTAACAATTAAAGCATTTCAAACAATTTGGGAGATCAAACATCAGCAACAAATGTTTGGCACAATTTGTGAGCTCACACATCAGCAATAAATATTTGGCACTTGAGCAATCATACCTTTTTAGTAGCAATTAGCTCAGCTTCTAGAGCATCCACACGACAAACAGCGGCATTCAGTAATTCCTCTTTCTCGTAAGGCATTTCTGATGGCTTTGCTTTAAGTGTATCAACTTTCTCCTCAAGCTCACCTAGCCTTTTCAGCACAGAGGATAAAAGATTTGCCTCAGTAAAAGCTGGCGTCGGTGAAGGGGGGCGAAACTCTTCTTGTGTTGCATCAGATATAAGCACAGGTGCACTTTGATTAGAATCAGATGATGTTTGGGGAAGCCTCTTCTTTACACGGAACACCATTGCATGGAATAGAGTGAGAATTGTCATAAAGAAAGCCACAACTGCTACAAAAATTCTAACATGAAGTCTGTCTGGACTCTTTGGAGTGTTGGGAAGAGCAACCATTGCTGCATTGACAATTTCATTTTTATTTTCTAACATGTTAAAGAAAAAAGAACACAGAACCATATTGATCAGATAAATAAAGTCAAGCATCTAAAGTTTTATGCAACAGCATAGTAGGGGTAAGCATTCGACCCAAAACCGAATTAAGCGAAAACTGAAATAAATAAACTTTTACATTAAAAAACCAGACCAGACCAAACCAAAATTAAAAAATTTTAATTTAATTTCTTTAAGAAAATTTAATTAAATTATTAAAATATTTTAATAATAAAAAATAAAATTCAGTTTTCTCAGTTAACCAAAAACAAAAAAACCATTCCACTTAAATGTCTGACAGAAATAGACATTCAGAGCAATATAGGAATTACACAGAACAAACCTTTAGAAATAGGAGGCCTCTGAACGGATGATTGCTTTTTCCAACCAGAATCAACAGCTTTGTCAACCATTGGAACGTATTCATCGTACCCTGAGAAGTTAGCAGCATAGCTTGCCTTTCCAACCACCTTAGCCTGCAATATGAAAAAGCAAAATAAAATGAAAATTTCGCACTAAAAACACTAAACAGAACCACATTCATAGAGCACTAAATTGTACAGGTTAATGCTAGCTTCTAAGTATTTAATTTAGATGTGATCTTTTGATTAACACCACTATCAAAACATGTTAAAGTTTTGCACTTCTGAAACTGACAGAAGAAAGAACTTCTCAAAGAATATGTAACTGATGTTTGTAAAAAATAAAAACAAAGAAACAAATTAGTGCACAATAAATTCTACCACATATTTGATTCTTCAAATTACTTATGCAAATAACTTTTGAATCGCAAAAGCACAAACTGCATTCTAAGCATATTTAGGATGCTTGTTCAAGGAAAAAAAAAACATTTTTAGTATGCTAATTTATTAACACCCAAACATACTTCTTCACGAACAGGAGTCAGTCTAAGATGTGAATAACTCTTCAGTGCTTTAGGAGAAGCAATATCTTCAGCTTCAGATCCAGACTCAGCAGTGGATGTATCGCTACCTTTGATCTGCATCAAAATATTCAAAGGAATACATCACAAGGAAACAATAAACTTACACATCCTTGTGAAACTGATGAACATTGAGAATGTCTTACCATTGCATAATGTGGCTTAGCATAGATAACCTTCCCCTCACTGTTTAGAACTTTTACAACCTGCCTGGCACGTCTTGCTTCACCGTTAAGAACCATCTGTGATAAAACAAATGCAAGAAACAAACTATTTCTTGATCACAAACCAGCATATATCAAGTTATGTAATAAAATGAAAAGAGAAAAAGTGCACAAGACATTCAACATTTACATAACATGTAGAAAAAAAACAGCTAACAACCTTCAAAATTTCTGGGTTTTTCCATGGTCCCTTGTCTGACCTAAGGCAACCTCCCTGATCTGCACAAGTACAGGTTCCACCGAGAAATTCTGGCAGTTCACTACATGAACCACAAAAAAAAGTTGTAAGTTCTGATAGCAATTAGACAGTATGACCACAGGAACAGAAAAGTTACAAAAAGTAAAGACTTGAACAAGAGAAACAAAGAAAAATTTATATAAAAACACATCTAGGATGGCTAAATCTATCCCCTTTTACCTGGCATCAATTATCTCAAGCAGTTTGCTTTGGTACTTGTTTCCGAGAACCTAAAATTTCCACAAAAAATATATTTAGAAAGGTAACCAAGAATACACATATTATGCTGCCAATGAAATAGAAAAGATATCTTTTACATACATGAATCTTCGAGGTGGTTTTGGGATCTAAAAAAGTCTTTATGGTGTTCCATAACAACCTAAATCCAGGACCAGCATTGATGATGAACATTTGGTGGAGTGTCTGCATTCATTAAAGCAGCATGAAAATTCAAGTTGACTTAAATGCGGTTCCATAAAAGAATGTGTTCACAACTTCAGGAATTGATAAGGTCGTGAAAAATGAGATTCCAAACCTCAGGATAATTGTCACCATCAATCTTCTGGAGGCGCATGATGAGATCCCGTGCATTCTTGGTAAAGTTTTTAAGTCCCTTAACAATGAAAAATGAAAGGAACAATGAATAGCCAGGTATGCAGATAATCCAGACATACACTCCACAATATTACACACTACATACCACACCATGAACATCTAAAATTGTTGTGCTTGAATCTATATGCCTCTTTGCAGCAATGGTACAAGCTGGAAACTTTATCGCAAAGCTTTTCTCAAACTCCCTCACATGGTATTTTATATACCGATCCATAGTTGTAACATGCATAAGTTTGTGTGGATCAACTTTTCCCAATCTTTCAATATAAACGGGTCTACCATCTTTATCCACACCATGATTACCATGTGGATAATACCTCAAAACTTCACTCAACTCTTTAAATTCAAAATCCTGATAAAAAAAGGACAGCAACCAATAAGATATATGAAAAGGACCAGAAGTCACAGAAATTTCAAGGAATTTATCAAATCCAGTACCTCAAGAATTGTATCAGCACCAAATTCCTTCCTCCATTGAAGCATATCAGCCCACATGTGCTTTGCTTTTTCAATGTCAAACTTCCTAGCTTTCAAGAACCTAGAGATACAATACATATAAAAAGTCACTGATGCACTTACAATAAGAAAATAAGGGTGAATAACAGCAATGTTAGAGTATGAAATGTAAAAAGAGCAAGAACTGGACAGCTGTGGAGTGGACTGAGATGGAATCAACCAACATATGATAGAAAACATCTCATTACTACAGAGAGTAAAGAATGTTGAAAAGCATGAAATACTGTATCATGGTAATCAGGATACACCAAATCAGGCATCAGATGTGCACAAACCCAGCCAAAATCAACAGCTGAGCTGTCTATAATGATCAGAAATTGTATTGCTACAACACCTTAAATTAGCAACCTATGGCTCGCATGTTCCATTATTTCTTTTGCTAGGAAAGTTAAAGGAATGACACCAGAAAATCAAACCAAGTAATATAAAAACAAGCAAACAATACAGTGAAATCAGTGCACCTCAACATCATATGATAATCATCATATCTTTCTGGCAATAATTCATCCATAATCAATGCCTGTCGAAATTCATCAACAGCTTGAAGTTCTTCAACATCCCGAACATCCTCGATTGAAACGGAGCTAACTCTACCATCACTCTTTCTTCTGCTGCTCTTTTTCTTCAAAGAATGCTTAAATTTAGTGGATGCATTAATTGCTTTCTTCTTCAATGATCCAATTCTTGTTCGCCTCTCATCTTCAGAGTTCTCGAAATCAGATTTTCTCTCTCTTCTCTCACTTCTCTCGTCACTACCAGAAAACCCCTCAAAACCTGCAAAACCACATCGGATTAAATAAACAACCAAACAAATAACATAGCATCACACATTATCAGTTAATAAAATGAACAGCTTACTGTGGTACACAAGTAAAAACTACCAAACCTAACAGTCCAAAGCTATTGCCAAGGACAAATCAGACATTCAAAAACTAATGATCACTTTCTCATTAATTTCCCTAAAAAATAAGCCAAAACAATAGATAAGGAAAAAGGAAAAATAAATAAATAAATCAAAACACAAAAACAAAGCAAATTAAAACCACAAAGCTTACAACAGATTAAGCAGCACTGTGCATCACTACAATAGACAGCTTATAATACATTAAAACTACCAAGCTTAACAACACTAAGCTGCTGCTGCGAAGTAAGAATCTTTTTAAACAGCTAGGTTCAACGTTATATCTTCACTTCAAGTTTCTTACCAACCAAACAGGGAGAGAGAGATTTTAAAAAATAAATAAATAAATAAGACAACAGTAAAACCCTAAAAATCAAGAAAAACAAACGATGAGAAATTAAATTCACACTGACAAGGTCTAGCAAAGCGATCCAGCGGGCCAGACATTTCCCTGCCGGCTTCTTAGCACGAAACTGGAGGCAGGCTGCCTTACAACACCGATATCTCCACTGCTATCTACGCAACTTTCAACTCCTCCAAAATCTATCAAAAAACACACACTACATTATGGTCAAAAACCCGAAATTCTGCTAGAAATGGAGTGAATTGAAGAAAAGAAGTTTAAAGTACCTGGCGAAGAGATAAGCAGAGCAGTCACGGATCACGAGAGAGATCGGACGGTTATAAATGCAATTAGCGCCGGGGAATTTGGAGCGAGATCGATGCTTGTGCTGTAACGGATGGGGATATTTTTTTTCTTTTGAATTATTTTTGCAATAATAATGGTAATAATAAATTAGAAATAAATTAGGATTAGATTCGCCGATTAAACGACGGCGAAATTGGATCGTTTTCGAGAGAGAGAGAGAGAGAGAGAAATGTGGAGAGGTTGGACTTTCTGGTTTATAGGTTGGAGACCTAATTCCGTGATTGGGTGGAGGGTGGGGTCCATTTTTTGGAGTGGGAATTTCCACGTGGCATACGGAGAGCATGTACTGTACGATACGAATTCTGCCGGCTGTTGGCTTTGATAGAGATGTTTTCTTTTGTTTTTTATCATTTTTTTTTTCAATTCAAAGAAAAATTATTTATTTACTTATTAGCTTAGTTGCTCGTATAATCATGAGAAATTAAGAACACGCTTAAATGCTTATTATAACATATATATATATATATCAAGTCTTCAACACATAATTATTAATCGGATTAATTACATTTATCTCCCTCAGATTTGACCTAATTCAAATTTACCTCCCCTTATTTGAAAATCAATCATTTATCTCTTTAAATTATTATTTAATTAATAATTAAAGAGTTTTGTTGGAGTTTCATTATTTTTCTGTTAAGGAGTATGTTAAAAAACTAAAATGCCTACAAAATAATGATCCTTAAATTATTGAATCCGTCGATCACCGTTGCCTCATGCTTTTGGAAGGTCGCCATTCTCCTCCTTGTCGTTGCCTTATTTTCGGGTAATCCGGGAATATCAAGTTTGATGAAGATTTGAGCAGTCCAAGCAACCAACAACACCAACCCACTTGTGCTTCACTCTAGTTCAGATCAATACGCGAAGTGCTTTAGATTCAAGTCATGCTTGACAAGTTTCCGATTTCAAGAAATGGGTAATAAATATCCTTTCTCGCATTGTTTGAGTTCATCCCAGTTTAATATATTGTGTTAAAATTAAGGATGGAAATGATGGGTGTATAGTAAAAGGTATGAACGGGAAGATCAATAGCTGGCTAGTAATGGATGTGAAGGCAAGGCAAACAAAAAAGAAAAAAAATGGGAAAGGGCCCTAGTCCTTGTTTTAGCAATTGCACTGTGATTGTCGCAATCTCTCCTGTAGCAAACAAAATTTTGAAATAAAAGGCGATGGCTGCATTCTAGTCTGGAATGCTAAATCTAGAATTCTTACAACATCATTTTACTTTCAAGCATCCATTGTCTGCCGCCATGCTTCTTTGCCTTGATCAAACCTTCCTGTTGATCCATCCCCTGTTATATTTTACATTTATTTTTGCAACTTTAAAAAGCTTTAAATTTTGTTTATAATAGATGTTCATGTGTAATTTTCTGGATAATTGTTTGTATATTGTATTGCAATAAGTTTGTTGTAGACACCCGTTAAGAGTTGTTCTAAAATTTCTTGAGGCTATGTGCTTGCATAATTTGTTTCTCTTCAAAAATAAAATAGAACTGCTAAATAGCTAGCTAGTGTTTGGTAATGGTGGGACTAGAGGACGAGTCTTTGTTTGCAGTTATAAAGAGGTAAATGAGTAGAGGCTTCCATCATAATATGCATGCTGCTGCTACTAATGTCAACACACTTGTTAGTCTTTGTGATTGTTTTGTTCATGGAAATGAAAAAAAAGTTCTTAGATGAA
>CATIWM010323988.1:0-29991 GCA_949671775.1 Mallotus repandus | reverse complement strand
TTTACTTTGATATTTAGAATAATTAGTGTATTAGTAGTTAATTAGAATAGTTAGAATAATTCAATAACTTCCATTATTAATATATTGCCTATCCATCTTATTATCTATTCGGTTAATATAAAATACAACATTCCCAGTGTTTGACACCCTACTTGCTCTATATAAGTCCTAGAGACTAGGGTATACAATTCTACCCACTTCAAGAGGCTGGAGCAGAGCATCATTTTTCACATTAATGAAGGATGACACACGCATGTGTATTTTTTTTATTAGGGAATGCGTATAAATTAGAAAAAATTAAGTATTTTTATTGACAGAATGAGTTTTTAAGGTATTTTATAAAAACCCCTATTTTTTTCCTTCATCCTTTCTAAAATTACAATAATTAATCAATAATAAAATAATCAAAGGTAAAGTAACATTTTTTGAAAAACATAAAAAGGAAAAAAAGTATGTCATAATGATTATATTATATATGTCTAGTACTTTTTTCTATATTAATTTTTATTTTAGGTGTGTTATGCATGAGCAATATTTCTGTTAGAAATGTATAATTTGCTTTATTTTTCTTATATATTTATAACACTAAAAAATAATATTAATACTATCAAACATTTTAGGTGTATTGGATTTGTTGATAATATTATAAACAATATTTGCATATAATATATATTAATCTAAATTTTACTATGAGAAACTTTGTATTCATGTAAAAGTCTTTTTATAATTATTATTTATTTATTCATATTAGTAATATATGTGTAATTTGTGAATGTTTATAAATTGGGTTCTTTCCAAAAATTCCCTAAAAAGATATGCCAATAACATCAAATACCCCATTTTCCCCAAAATTACAAGTGTGACCTATTTTTTCTCAACATTACATGCTTGCCCTATTCTTTCTTCCCTCAGCTGCTCCATCTCCTTTTTTCAGCTGTGCGATTTCTTCTTCTTTGTTTTCCTTTTTTTTCATTTCCTTCATCATCATCTTGCCTAATGGAGATACAAAAATAAAACAACATTCATTATTTCAGAGTGTGAATTGATTTTGATTAGCTTTTTAACCACTTCAACTTCTTCTTCTTGTAAGATTAGCTCTCTTTCTCTCTTTTTAATTTTGATTCTTGATAATTATAAGCATGTTTTAAATAGTGCTTCTTTTATTTTCAATAACCCATTCTTCTATTTTAATTTTTTCTTTTTGGCTTTTCTTCATATTCATTAAAAAATTCTCTAGTGATTTTACTTGGATCTGAGTGTGGTTGGTTGGGTTTTAGAGTATTGGCTTTTATTTTCTAGGGTTGCGTTGCGATATCAAGATTATGGCTTGGTAATTTCACCTTTTTGTTTGTTGGGTTGGGTTAGGGAGTTTGCTGTGCATTTTGGCAAGTCCACATGTGCTTGGATTACTTGAAGTTGAAGAGAGTTGTTGTTATATATATCAAAGTTAAGACTAGTCCTAAAATTATTTATTAGTATAAGAGATTAATTTGTGCAGCAGCAACCTGAGAAGACTGCCTTGACATGCACATGAATTATTGTTATTGTTGTTATTATTGTTGTTATTGTTGATGCAGAAACAATGAGTGGTCTAAATGTTGTGGTTCCTATTTTACTGGATGTAAACTTCTCATTGACTGAATTTGTTGTGGCTCCAATTTGACCAAACCTAGACTTCCCAATTGTTGCAGCTATTTCCCTTGATGTTGTTGTGCTCCATAATGGTTAGTTGTCACCTGAGGTTCAAATTTGGCAGGGCCAACAACACCTAATCCTCCTTGCATTGCCTTTAGTTGGTTTATTGTTGCACCTATTAGGTACTCTATGGAATTATTGCATTACTTATTGACCATGCTAAATACTTTGAGCTTCAAATTGTTAGGTCTGCTGTTGATCTGGTAAAAACTAATTACTAGAAGGGTTTAAAAATTGTTGTGGATATCATGTCATACAAAAAAAAAATGCAAGCTGTGAAAGTGGTCAAAATTCAAAATACACAACCGAGTGTAACTTAATAGAAATTAGGAAAGGTGATGCTATGTAATAAAAATGAAATTCTGTATGATATGATATAGGTCTCTATTTCAATATCCATTTTCAAAAAAGAGAAATTTTGAGGATGGTCAATATGACCTAAATCTCAAACTATCCATGCAAGATGAACCCAAATTGTATCCAAAAAATTATGAGATCCGAATCCTATTTTTACCTTTGGTTAAGGAGGAGGGGTTCACATGGATTGGGTTGGTTGTTTTATGGGTGGTTTTATTTGAAGGAATCGGTTTTGCTACTTAGGCATCAAAGACATGTGCGGTGAGCATAAGCCTTAAATAGGGTGAAATTTTAAAAGTTTTCACTTGCATAACCCTTCATAACATAAAGATTTCCTTTTTCATAGATCCATTTTGCATTTTAACACATAGTTAAATATCACAACAACAAGTAAAAGCAACAACCTAGGAATTCTAAGTTTAAGAAAACTTACAATCTCCTAAGTTTGATTTAGACCATAAGTATTCTACAAGCTTTGGATTCTTTGGTTCAACTCTTGAATCAAATGCTTAGCCTCCCAAGTGTTAGGCCTATAGCTTGAAACACCAAAGCTCCATCAATTCACCTTCTTGCTTAGATTGAATTAGCTGCAAGTAGCCTCTTTAATGACCCTCACAAAAATTACACTAATTTGATATCCTTGCAAGAACACTTAGGGTTTATTTTGTGTATGTGTTTCTCTCTTTTGTGTCTCTACACAAAATTTATCTAACCTTAAGAACATTTCTTAAGTTATGTATTTATATCTTGAGAAAATAAAACCCTAATCACATGATAAGTGTACAACTCATCATGATAAGAATACAACTTGCGTACTTATCTAATGCATCAAGAATTATGTAGAGAATTAATACATCTTACGTATTATGTCTACATACATTCTTTACACATATCAATGTGATATACACCTTATCCTTGCAATGGTCAACAATATACACTTAAGAGATAATGTATGCCTAATATGACAAATTTGACTACACTATTTGTACATGGACTTGGGCTTGGTAATTGGACCAACACTTGGCCCAAGCCCAATCCATTAAACAAATGGGCTTGGATTAGGTCCATGGGCTTTCTCAACATCTTGGATTAATCTTTAATCCAAAACTCTTTTGGGTCATTAATCCAAGTCCAATTAGAAACAACATATATTATTAATTTAATACTCTAATTAATATCTCATATTAATTAAGTATAAATTCATAATTAAACCTTGGTTGAATTAGATTTCATGATATGCTAGAATCATTGCCTAAAGCATAAATCCAATTCCATTCATCTTAACTAATTGATTAAATTCTTTAATCAATAATTAGATTAATATTAATGGTGATTTGGTGAAAATATTTTAGGTGTGACTTATTAGGTTCATGTCTAATTAGCAATGAGAAGATAATATCAACTCTTGATATTATTTGAAACTTATTTTAAGTCTAAATGTGAAAATCCCAATTATACATATTTAGTTCTCATAAGTTATGAGTGACACCTAGCATCGATATCACAACTACCTAATTAGAAATGAATGCATGTATTGATTCACACGAACCCTTTAGTCATAATTACCGTGCACTAAAATCCCTTCATTAGAAGATCCCGATATAGCCTAAAGTCAAGGTTTCGTTAAACTCTAATAATTGTATCATATGATCTCATCTCAAGTTTCAATTATTGATAAAACATAACAACTACTAGAATCACCTTTCTAGCATTGAAACTCTTTTAGACTTTGTTATCTTTGTCCTGGCCAGGAACTTATTCATCAATAATAAACTTAGATAGTATAGGATCTTATCTCGGTTCACTCCAAGCAATGAATCCCATCTTGGTTGATCACTCATCCTTACATTTAACCAATTAGAGCCACCACATGCCATATACCCATGTGTGATTAACACAAGTATATAAGCAGTAATAAATCCCATTCACTTAAATGTGGATGATCGTGTCACCTTAGGTCAAAGGACTATATGTACCATTATGACCTAGATTTTGGTGGTTGACTATAAGTGAATATCCTCACAATAAAAAATCTAGCGTCATGTTTGATCCACTCATCACATGAGTATCCACATGTCTATTTTGATATCTCATTTCAAGTAGCATGAGACTCACTACCTCCCACTATTAGTATCACATACTAATCAAGGAAAATAGATAGAGGTGATAATCAAATTAATATTACCCAAATATTAGTTTATCAACTATGAACATTTTGATAGCATATGTACTAAATAAATTTGCCACTCATATTATCAACCCTTGATAATAAATTTATTTAACATTATGCTAATGGATAAATATTCAAGTAAATAAACACTTTAGATAAAAGAATATTCTTTATTGCCATTTAGGATAATTTACAATGTCAAAATATGTGATTGGCCTCTAAGGTATACCACATATACTAACATCATGCATCAGAGCCAACTGTTCATTAGCTATAGTCATCAGTCTTGTATTTGTACAAAAGAAGATGAAGGAGCATTGAAACTCACTAATATATATATATATATATATATATATAATTTTATTAATATTAAATATGTTAATATTTAAATATGAATATTTAAAATATAACTATACATATAGTACGATAAGATGATACTTTTTTTCACTTTTTAATAAAAATAAAGATTAATTAATAATTAAATTTTAACTAATTTATAAAAATGATCACATATATTTTTACCAATTTAGAATGCTTTCTGTATATGTTATATTTCTGATAATAGGTTCATTATATTCATAATGTAAGACCAACTTTTAAATAAAAAAAATGTTTAGCCTCAATAGTTTTGTTTATTTTTTAATATATTATTCGTATATTATACGAATAATATACTATCCGTATATTAAAAATAGTATATAACAAGTATACTATTCGTATATTTTTATTTCTTATACATTTCAAAACATTAAAAAAATATGATAATTTAGAAAAATTATCAAAGAAATAGTTTGCCTTAAGTGTGTATTCAATTTATAAATAAAAAATAATTTATTTAATTAATTAAAATAAATAAAATACTATCCGTATATTATTCATATATTAAAAATAGTGTACAATAAGTATAATATTCGTATACTTTTTTATACACTTCAAAACATTAAAAAAAATGATAATATGTGTAAGTATATATAGTTAGAAAAATTATCAAAGAAATAGTTAGCCTTGAGTAATAAATAAAAAATAATTGTATTCAATTAATTAAAATTAAATTAAATGAAAATAATTGATATATGTATATCAATTAATTTGAATTCAAGTGCCCCTTTTTTATTTATATTTTGTGGCCTAAATTTTCCTCTAATATTTCCCTCCAACCAAAAGTTAACTTATTTATGTTGGGTTCTGTGATCATAAATGCAGCAGAAAAATAAAAACTTTTAATCACAAAACCCATAACCCGAATCCATGTAATTCAAAATAGATTGATTGAGAGGGACACTTACTAAGACCATCTTAAGGCAAGATTATTGGAAGAATGAGAGGGGGTTCACACCGGTGACACCCTACCTCAAGCTTTTCGTATACTTTTTGTTTGATTAAGACGTCACCAAAAGATCACGTCATCTACGGTACCCACACGAACAAGGAGTCCAAAGCAAAGTAGGTCTGCTAGAACCTTTGTTGTCACATAACACAAAGTCTCTCTACGTATTTTTCTTTTTCACAAAAAGAAGTGGAAGAAAAAGGAAGAGAAAAGTGTGGCCTAGCACAAACTTAGTAAACCCTAGAGAATGAGATGTATATATATACATCCTATCTAGGGTTTCTCTTACCAAAACAGTTTTGGTAAGATTAGACTTCCTTTTCCACTTTGATTCTAATTCCAAATTAGAATCCTTTCCCATTTATTTAGATAACTCTTAACTAAAATAAATTAGAAAATAAATAAATAATATATATATATATATATATACTTATTTATTTAATCTTCCATAGAGATAATTATTGGGCTAATTAACCCAAGTCTGCTTTGGACTTGTTCTAAGTATGTGCCCTATAGGTTCACACAACGTTGGTAGTGGGCCTAAAATCCTATTTTAGCCCACAATTCATAATTGGTCTCTAGCAAGACATTTGACTACCCAAGTTATGTGAAGGTCGATAATCCGACATAACCTAATACACATCGTGTACTATAGTCCTTTTGTCACATGATATCCTGATTGAACATAAGGCATGGATTATGTCATCCTTATATAGTTCAATCATGTTGTTTCTCGATCCCAAGTAAATTGATATTGATAACTCTTTATCATTCTAGCATGGCCATGCATTTCTCTTCAATCCAACTCATCAAGGGGCCCAACAGATATCTTCTCAAAATAATTGAGGGACAAATTCCATTTTAATCACTCACATTCCTCACAGAACTCATTCTATATCCAATCACAACCTCTTTTACCATCCGGTTAAAGTATGGTATAGTGATGTGTTAAAATACAGAACTTATTATGCACGAAACCATGGTGATCTTAGGTCAGAGGACTCAAATAATACTACTGTGATGAGAATCACCTATGACAATAATCCATGTGGTATTGTCACAGTGGGTCGATGTAGTACATCATTTCTCTAAATATGTACCTATGAGTTTGACTTAATAACTCATATACATGATCAGTAAAACTTAATCAACAATCAACCTTATAAGTCTTTATTCATTGTTGTTCCCATAATAATAATCGACTAGGGATATTTATATTAGAATTCAAGTATCATCTAAGAGTTTTACTATCAAGTCACATACTTGATGATCTTAGTAGAATTAACTAATCAAGGATAATACTAGAATTTGCCAGTAATAATAAAAATGCCTCTTTATTATTAAAAGAGAAATATGACAAAGTCAAAGTATGGTCATTACATATTTGGCTTAAGGCATAACACTAACAATCTCCCACTTGCACTAGGCCTAATCAATATTGTATCTCATACCCATTGACCTAGTATGACTCTCATGCTTAGTATGTGGACGAGGCTTAGTTAGTTGACCAGCAACATTATCATCTGTTGGTACTCTACATATCTTCACATCTCCTCTCTCAATGATTTCTCTAATGAGATGATAACGACTACGTATATGTTTGGATCGTTGATATGATCTGGGTTCCTTAGCCTGTGCAATGGCTCCATTATTATCAAAATACAAGCCTACTGGATTTGATATACTAGGAATAACTCCTAATCCAGTTATAAACTTCTTGATCCAAACAACTTCTTTGGCAGCCTTTAAGGCAACTATATACTCATATTCTGTTGTAGAATCAACAACAATGTCTTGCTTTGAACTTCTCCAGCTCACTGTACCTCCATTTAAACAAAACACATAACCTGACTGCGATCGAAAATCATCTTTAGTAGATTGGAAGCTTACATCTGTATAACCATTTACAACTAGCTCATCTTCCTGTCCACCATACAGTAAAAATGCATCCTTAGTCCTTCTCAAGTACTTAAGGATATTCTTAACTGTTATCCAATGACTTTCACCTGGGTCTGATTGATATCTGCTTGTTATACTCAAGGCATATAAGACATTTAGTCGAGTGCAAAACATGGCATACATGATGGATCCAATAGCAGAAGCATATGGAATATTACTCATGTGGTCTCACTCATCTTGTGTGTTTGGACATTGAGTCTTGCTAAGACTAATGCCATAGGACATTAGCAAGAATCATTTTTTAGAGTTTTACATACTGAACCTATTCAATACCTTGTCAATATAAGTGCTCTGACTTAGGCCAATAAGCCTATTAGATATATCTCTATAGATCTTGATGCCTAAAATATAGGCAGCTTCACCTAAGTCTTTCATTGAGAAATAATTGCCTAACCATGATTTAACATTTTGTAGAGTAGGATATCATTTCTAATGAGTAATATTTCATCAACATATAGCACTAGAAAAACTATTGCACTCCCACTAACTTTCTTGTAAACACAAGGTTCATCTTTATTCTTGATGAATCCAAACTCTTTGACTGCTTCATCAAAATGAAGATTCCAACTTCAAGAAGCTTGCTTCAATCCATAAATGGATCTTTGAAGCTTGCAAACCTTTCAAGAATTCTCAGGATTGACAAAACCCTTTGGTTGTGTCATGTACACATCCTCAATAAGATTTCCATTAAGAAATGTTGTTTTGATATCCATTTTCCATATCTCATAATCATAGTATGCAACTATTACAAGGAGAATTCAAATGGACTTAAGCATAGCAACTAATGAAAAGGTTTTGTCATAGTCTATACCATGTGTTTGCTTGAAACCCTTTGCAACTAGTCTTACTTTATAGGTATGCACATTGCCATCCATATCAGTTTTCATTTTGAAAACCCATGACCCAATAGTTTTTAAACCTTCAGGTGGATCAATCAAAGCCCATACTTGATTATCATACATGGATTGCATTTCTGATTTCATGGCCTCTAACCATTTCTCAGAGTCTGGACTTTCCATGGCCTCTCGGTAGGTTGTGGGCTCACTTTGATCCATAATCATCATATCATTATTATCTGTTATGAGAAATCCTTATCTCTCAGACCTTCTACCAGACCTTCTAGGACCTTGTGGTACTTGTGTAGATTCAACATTCATTTGTTGATCCAGTTGGGATTCCATATGTGGTATAATGCTATTTTGTTGTTCTTGAGTTTCTTCAAGTTTTACTTTACTCCCACTAGTTCCTTTGGAAATATGTTCTCTTTTAAAAAGACACCATCCTAAGCAATAAACACTTTATTCTCATAAGCATTATAAAAGTAATATCCTTTGGTTTCTTTAGGATATCCCACAAAAAGACATTTATCTGCTTTGGGTGCTAATTTATCTAAAATTTGATGCTTCACATAAGCCTCACATCCCCAAATCCTAAGAAAAGATCATCTGGGAGTTTTCCCATTCCATATCTCATATGGTATCTTTTCAATTACCTTTGATGGAACTCTATTCAAAAGGAATGCAATGGTTTCTAAAGCATAACCCCAAAAGAAGATTGGAAGATATGTCTGACTCATCATAGATTGAACCATATCCAATAAAGGTTGATTTCTCCATCTAGATACACCATTCTATTGTGGTGTTCCTGGTGGAGTTAATTGTGAAACTATTCCACAATCTCTAAGATGATCAATAAATTCTTGGCTTAAATATTCGCCACCTCAATCAAATCTTAGTGCTTTAATATTCTAACCAAGTTGATTTTGTACTTCATTTTTGAAAATTTTGAACATTTCAAAAGATTCAGATTTGTGTTTCATTAGATAGACATAGCCATATCTACTAAAATTATCTATAAAAGTAATGAAGTACTGATAACCTCCTCTAGCAGTAGAACTTAATGGACCACACACATTAGAATGTATAAGCCCCAACAAGTCATTAGCCCTCTCACTGTTTTCAGTAAAGGGTGTCTTAGTCATTTTTCCCAACAAACAAGATTCATAAGTTTCATATGATTCAAAATCAAATGACTTCAGAAGTCCATGTTGATGGACTTCAAAAGCCCATGTTGATGGAGTTTCAAAATTCATTTCTCATTTATGTCGCCTAAACGACAATGCTAAAGATAGGTTGTGTTTAAATCATTAGGTTTAAGTTTCTTTGTATTAATGCTATAGATGGACCTTTCATTTGTGTCTTCTATGTCTAAAACATAAAGACCATGATTTCATGGAGCATATCCATAGAAAACATTATCACACTAAATAGAGCATTTATTATTCCTAATAATAAATTCAAAACCATTTTTGTCCAAACAAGAAACATAAATGATAATCCTACTTATACCAAGTATATAATAACAGTTTTCCAAACTCATAACAAGTCCACTAGGCAAAGTTAAATCATAAGTTCCTATAGCTAAAGCAGCAACTCTTGCGCCATTGCCAACTCGTAGGTCCACTTCACCTTTATCCTATATTCTACTCTACCTTAGACCCTGCACATTAGTACAAATGTGAGATCCAAAACCGATATCTAATACCAAGAATCAGAAGTAGATAAATTGGCTTCTATAACATGAATACCTGAAGAAGTAGTCACCTCTGCTTTAGATCATCCATAAAGAGTTTGCAATTTCTTTTCCAATGGCCCGGCTCATTGTAGAAAAAGCATGTTCCCTCCTTAGGTGGTTTTGCTTGGGATGCAGGCTTAGGCTTAGGCTTAGGCTTCTGAAAGCTTTTAAAAGCCTTGATCTTGCCTTTACCCTTTCCTATCTTTTTCATACCTTTCCTTTTATTAACCATTAGAACATCCTTAGTGGTCTTGATGTTCTTCTCAGCAGTCTTAAGCATCCCATGCAATTCAGAAACAATTTTGTTCATGCCATGCATGTTATAGTTCATAACAAAACCATCATAAGTTTCTAGCAAAGACTGGAGAATGATATCAATGGCTAAATCCTTCTTAATCTTAAGACCAAGCCTTTCAAGATCTTCAAGATGACCTTTCATCTTAAGAACATAAGTAGCCACTGAGCTGCCAACAGTCAACTTGCAAGAAAGTAATGCCTTAATGGTGCTAAACCTTTCAATTATGGCTTTCTCTTAGAAAATTTCCTTGAGATGACCAATTATAGTATAAGCATCCATCTCCATTAGCTATTTTTGTAAATTTGAATCCATGCATCTAAGCATGAGGCAAGTGACATTAATAGAATCATTGAGATGCTTATTATGAGCATCTTTTTGAGCTCTAGGAGCATTAGCAGCTAGTTCATCAGGAATAGGTTTATCAAGGATATATTCCTTTCTTTCTTGCTTAAGAACAATTCTTAAGTTTCTGTACCAGTTAAGGAAGTTAGTCCCATTAAGCTTATCCTTCACAAGGATCAATCGCAGTGACAAATTAGATGTTGTGTTGGATGCCATTATCTACAACAAATATATATGCAATGTACTCAGTATTTTATTGAGTTATTTTAATGAGGCATAATTATAAATCCCACAAACAATTTATTCAAATTAATAACCTCAAGTTAACTTATAAATTATAGTGGGCCAAGATCCATATTTTACCATACTCTAAGTGAGCTTTGGCTCATCACCTAAAGATATGGTTATTTAGGTAGGTAACTCTTAACAATTACATCTCATGTAACTCTTGGAAGGTATAGGATTTTGACATCACATGTCCTGGCTAAAAATCCCATCTAATGCCCTAGGTCCAAAACCCTTTTGATGACTTAGTTAAGTCAAACCATAACAAACGTTTGGAAATCACTCTTTTCCAACTTGCCTTCCTCGGATGATTTAATACACCCTATTGTGGCAAACCCATATATAATAATCTAAGGCTTGATAAGTGTTTGAGCATATGGGAGGCATCATGGTGACTTAATATTGAATGAGGGTGCCCATTTGTTTTTACTTTATTTGGATATTGTTATGTTGTAAATATACATCACATGCATAGCATCACATACATAACATAATAAAGCAATAAAGTAATTGTGACATAGCATGACCCAAATGTAAATTGATCTTCATAAGCCAATATGAAGATCAATGGTCAATCCTAGGTAAAAAGACATCCACCATATTAAGCCTTTCACCTAGGATCTATGCTTTGAATTTCCATCTTGGATCTCCATCCTTGGCCTCCTTTTGTGTCTCCATATTGGGGCTTCATTTGCATTACATTACAAAATGTAATCTATACAAATTCTATTACTACTTAATAAATAAAATTACAATAAATGAAAAATGACTCGCAGGTCGTATTTAATAAATTATAACCCATAAAACGAATAACAAAAATCCAATCACATTAGTCTTAAGGGCCATGCACCATATATTTTTACACTAAACACATAGAGCATAATAGTTTAATTTTCATTGAAATTAATTATTATGATAAGAACGAATTATGTGGTAAATCCATTCAATGTGGATTTAATTAAATCATCACATAGAAATGTTCTGATGAAATTTTGAAAACTCTTTTCAAAATCAAACATATATCACATATATGTCAAAAACTCATTTTTATATCTCATGTATATCACATATAACATAGAATCAATCTGATCAAATTACAAGTGGCTCAGATACAACAGTTGGGTTTCATGATCAGAAATGCAGTAAAAAAACAAAAACTTCTAATCATAAAACCCATAACCCGAATCCATGTAATTTGAACTAGATTGATTGAGAGGGTTTCCAAACAATTACCAAGACAAAATCTTAAGGCAAGATTATTGGAAGGATGAGAGGGGGTTCACACTGGTGACACCCTACCTTGAGCTTTTCGTATACTCTTTTTTAGATTGAGATGTCACCAAAATATCATGCCCTCTACGGTATCCACATGAATAAGGAGTCCAAAAAAAAGTAGGTCTACTAGAACCTTTGTTGTCACACAACACAAAGTCTCTCTACGTATTTTTCTTTTTCACAAAATAAAGTGGAAGAAAAAGGAAGAGAAATGTATGGATTAGTATAAACTTAGTAAACCCTAGAGAATGAGATGTATATATATACATCCTATATATGGTTTCTCTTACCAAAATAGTTTTGGTAAAATTAGACTTCCTTTTCCTCTTTGATTCTTATTCAAAAATAGAATCCTTTCCCATTTATTTAGATAACTCTTACCTAAAATAAATTAGGAAATAAATAAATACTAATATAAATAAATAAATAAATAAATATATATATATATATATTTAATCTTCCATAGAGATAATTATTGGGCTAATTAACCCAAGTTTGCTTTAGGTTTGTTCTAAGTGTGCGACCCTGTAGGTTCACACAAAGTTAGCAGTGCGCTTAAAATCTCATGTTAGCCCACAAGTCATAATTGGTCTCTAGCAAGACATTATGACTACCCAAGTTATATGAAGGTCGATAATCCGACATAACCTAATACACAACGTGTACTATAGTCCTTTTATCACATGATATCCTGATTGAACATTAGGTATGGATTATGTCATCCTTATATTGTTCAATCATATTGTTTCTCGATCCCAAGTAAACTGATATTGAAAACTCTTTATCATTCTAGCATGGCCATGTATTTTTCTCTTCAGTCTAACTCATTGAGGGGCCCAACAGATATCTTCTCAAAATAACTGAGTGACAAGTTTCATCTTAATCACTCACATTCCTCACACAACTCATTATATATCCGATCACAACCTATTTTACCATCTGGTTAAAGTATGGTGTAAGGATGTGTTAAAATACAGAACTTATCATGTAGGAAACCATGGTGATCTCAGGTCAGAGGACTTAAATAATACTACTGTGATGAGAATCACCTATGATAATAATCCATGTGGTATTCTCATAGTGGGTCGATCAAGTACATCATTTCTCTAAATATGAACTTATGAGTTTGACTTAATATCTTATATACATGATCAGTAAAGCTTAATCATCAACCAACCTCATACTCGTCTTTATTCGTTGTTATTCCGACAGTAATAATCGACTAGGGATATTTAGATTAAAATTCAAGTATCATCTAAGAGTTTTATTGTCAAGTCATGTACTTGATGATCTTAGTAGAATTAACTAATCAATGATAATACTAGAATTAGCCAGTAATAATAAAAATGCCTCTTTATTATTAAAACATAAATATAACAAAGTCAAAGTATGGCCATTACATATTTGGCCAAGGGCATAACACTAACAATTTAATGGATAAATTATTATAAACCTTTTCATTTCTCTTCTTTTTATCAATGTGGAAAATATATCACTAACTATTCTAATATAAGAAATTAAAAAAAATGAACAACAACTATATTATAGTATATAACGAGTATACTATTAATATATTATTCATATATTATACAAATTAGAAGATCACTAAGGATGCATTATTTGAGAGTAATTCCTAACACTATAACATTGTATTTCTCATCCATGATGAAATTTTGTTTTAGAGTCGGGTTAATTAGATTAGTATATTTTTAGTATACGAATATTATACTATTGAATACACGCTCAAGGGAAAATTTTTTCTATAATTTGTCTAACAATATATACTTACTCAAATTATCAAAATTTTTTTATATTTTGAAGTGTATAAAAAACAAAAAAAAAATATAAATAGTATATTTATTGTATACTTTTTTTAATATATGATTAATATACACATAGTATATTTATCATAGAATATATGAGTAATATACGAATATTATATGCATAGAGAGTCGAAAGACTAGTAGGTTTTAGGTTTAGGGTTCTACCATGAACTCCCACTGAAGTTGTTATTTTATTATAAAATATTATTTTTGTATGAGCCATTTTTATATTAAAAAGATTTATACATTTTGGGAAAGTATATTTTATAAAAATAATTTTAGCAAACTAAAGGATTTTAAAGATTTATTATTTAATGGCTTTAATGGTTTTAGATAAGTATTTTAAAAATCATCATGCATTTTATAACCATTAATTCACTCAAAGAGATCTAATTCCCCTCAACATTATTTTTTCAGGACTTTGCAGATAGTCTGATACTTGTCGTCTTCTGTGCCGAGTTTCTTCCTCTTCGACTATTTTATGTAGGTTTTGTTGATGTTAAGTATTATGTGCTTATATTCTAGACACCACAGTAGTTAGATCATTTTGTATACTTGTATTTATAGTTCAATATTTTTAAGTATTATTGTGAGTATATACCTTGTGGATTGTATTGTAATGATCTTAGGATTGTAATAAATTTGATGTTGGTTAAGGTGTTGTGGTGAAGTAGTAGTGATTAAAAATATATATTATGAGTGTTTATTTACATTTTATATGTTTTGGTTTTGTCTCGTTATAGAGGAAACTCTGTTGAATTTTTTTAAAATTTCAAAGTTAGTCAATTTTTATATGAAAAATTATTTTAAAGGTTTACTATGAGTTTTGAAGGTTTCAAGCTTTCTCATTCCCTAGTACCGGTCTCGTGCCCTTGGAGTTTAGGTCATGACACAAAGCTTGTAATTAAGTGTTACAAAAAGGGTTACTTTAAGTAACTAAAAGTCCAAAGATTATGCTTCTTTATTCTTTAGGTGACACATATGTTGGACTATTCCTAGATGAAATATTCTTTACTTAGTCACTACTTGTAGGAATTTGTGTCTTATTTTAATTCTAAAATGATTACAGGGACACGCATAGGGCTACTTTGATCACTAAAAGGTAAAAATTTGACTTTTTACCTAAAGGGACCTATGAACATTCTAATGTCGTATTTGACACTTTCAAGCATCGATCTGGTCTCTGGACCTTAGTTTGACCATTTGGAAGTTCAATTTCCTAAAAGTTTATTTTAGTCTTGAGACTTTTTAAGGTTTAATTAAAGTTCCTACGACATGAGTGGGGTCGAAAGATGCCTATAACTAGTCTACAATCGTTCATTTTTAGGATTTAATTTATTGACTTAGAAAGCATAATTCAAGGGATATTTTCCACTAAAATAGAGTACAAACCTCTCATTCCACACACTTTGAGCACAATATAGGGTTGAGTTGGGTTTGATTTGGTTTAAAAATGGTTCGATTGGTCTTGAAAGGTAATTAGATAGCATTTTTTATTGGTTCAAAAATGTGTTGAAAGTTGTTTCTTACTTCAATTCCTCATGACAATTAGATCTTTCCAGGTCTTTCATCATCGACCATCAATGTTGAAGAAAGCACCACTAACCATAATATTATAATGTCATTAACCTATTGTAAACAGTTAAGAACCTATGATAGGAGGCCAAATGTCATTTGTATGGATGTAAACACTTAGACTACAGTAAGAGTTTTATATTCTATATTATATTATAAAGGAAAGGGTACAATTTTCATTTATTTAATTTTGACTTATGATAAAGTTAGTCATTTAATTTTGGAAAAAAAAGTCTAATATACCTCCCTAATTTAGTATGATGCTCATTTATACCCTTCATCTATTTTTTGACTTAAAAAAAACCCTGATGTTAATTAGTCTTGTCATTTGGATTCTTTCAAAGGATTTGACATATAAAAAAAGTATAACATGGTCCCTAAAATTATTATCAAAATGTTACAAATTTTTTATATCAATAACCAAAATTATCCTCAATTTTTATTAATAATATTATCTTTTAAAATTTATTTTATTCAATCACTATTTTTTAAATAAAATTATATATGAAAGCTAAAATAATTAAATTAAAAAATTCATTTTAAATTAGTCAAATAAAATATAAATACAAAAATAATTACTTAATTTACTATAATTGAACTAATGCTATATTTTAATATTATGTATTTTGTTAAAGATATAACATTAGTAAATAATAGCAAAGAGGAGTAAAAAGTAGTCTTTATTCTCCAAAAATTTAATTTTTCATATATTTAAAGAAAATAAAAAAATATAATTTACTACAACCGAACTAATATTTATATATTTCAATATTAAGCATTTTATTAAAAATAAAATATTAGTAAATAGAGTTAGATGGGTAAGTAAGGTGTCTTTACTCTCCAAATATTTAATTTCTTTTTATGTATTATAAAAATTAAAAATTAATCTATTACAATTGAACTAATACTTATAAATTCTAATATTAAGCATTTTCTTGAAATATAATATTAAAACATAGGAGTAGAGAGGAGGAGTAAAAAGAAGCCTTTGCTCCACCAATGGTTATATCATGGACCCCTGTCCATATTACAATATGGACTAAGGGTTGTTACACGTGCGAGATAAAAAATCATATTTTTTCACGTTCAGTTGGTTTTCAAGTGGTGTCTGCTCTGCCTTTGGCTTTTCAAGTGTTTCACAGTCCTCTGTAATGCTTTCAAGGGGTGCCCAAGTGATCTTCATCATCATTAAGACAAAGAATTCATGGCACATCTGATGTTGCATAGACTCCACATTTATACCATTTAAAATCTCTCACACACTCAAAACATCCAATTAAAAGCAGATCTTACAGGACAATTTAAACACTTGCGATGCAGAAGAATACAAGTAGGAAATTCCATAGATACAAGAAGCAAATATGTTGTTATGCTTAGAAATTGTGCACGGAGTTGTAGTGTCGGAATAATGCCTTGGCCAAACATAAAACTTTTAGTTACAAAATTTTTTCTTTAGATTAAAAAAGAACAAAGTAAAATGCATATCTCATCTCATCAACTTGAACTAAAAAAAAATTAGTTGATATTGTTTTTGCCTATCCATAAGTTGTGTTCATTGACATTCACATGCAGCTTCATTGACATTACCCTGCAAGTTCATTAGTCTTTACTTACAAATTAATTCTTTTTTGAACCTACAAGTTCAATGATTTTCACTTACATCTTCATTGACCTTCACCTGCATATTCATTGAATCTGTAGGTGAAAGTCAATGAACCTCCATAATAATTAATGAAAATAATACAAATTCATTAAAAATGAACAGTATGTTCATTTATATTTGCTTACATGTTCATTATTGATATATATATAATAGCTTTAAATATTACCTCTCTTTTTTGTTTTTTCTCTTATTCCTCAAGTTGTAGCTCTTGGATTTGTTTCTCTAAATAGACCAAAATCTGATCTTCTAACTAGCAGTAAAACATACGATGACAGTAATGTAAAAACTAGTAGAGAAAAAAATGAGGAGAAGGAGAAGAGAAAGACAAAGAACTCAAGGAAGAAAAAAAAGATGAAGATGGAAAAAGTAACATAGAAAAAAAAAAGTGGTGAATAAGAAGATAACAAAGAGCAGACATCAAAAAATTACAGGTGAGGAAAGAAGAAGAAGACGATGCCCAGAAGAAGAAGAAAAAAATGGAGGAAAAAAAAAGAAAATGCGACTCACATGTGAGGCACACAAAGTATCATGGATAGGGGTCCATAATATAATTTGTGTTACTCTACAATCATTTGACCTTTTTTTTATCTTTTAAATTGAAGCAGTCAAATATATATATGTATAATAATTAGTTTCAATTTAATTTTAATTTAATCATTTTAACTTTCACACATAATTTAATTTAGAAAAATTGATAAATAAATAAATAAATAATAAAACATAAAAATATACATAAGTAATTTTTATATTTTGCTATACATTATTACAAGTTTAATAATTTTTATCGACAACTATTAAATATTAATTAAATTAAAACACAAAATCCCCTCCCATATTGGAAAATGCAAGCCAATTTTCAATCAATTGCCATACATTAAAAAAAAGGAACAAAAATAAAAATAATTAATTGTAAAATATACAACAATTTAAATAGCTTTTGCAATTTAATCATATTGTATCAATACATTATTTTTTATTTGTAATTTAATGGACAAATTGAAAATTCATTCAAATTTTGTTGTTGTGACAATCAAAATTGTTTGAGTCAGTTCTATTAAGCGACATATTAAAATTTTTTTTTACTAATTGTAAAACTATATGCAATTTTTGATTTTTTATAATTTAATCACAAGTTATTGATTTCAACTAATTGATACGCATTAATTATTTATTTATTTTTGCAATTGACACATGTGAAATGAATGTTTAAGTAATAATAGTTCAAAATTAAAATTTTAAATTATGTATTATAGCTATTAAATTTTCATCCAATAACAATAAAATGAAAAACAAATTCATGAATAATTTATTGACCTTTTGCAATGATTAACCCTTATTAACCCTTATTTTGATCATAACAAACCTTATTTTAAGTTTCTAATATGCTTCTCTCAAGTGTGTATAAGTTAGGGTACTTTGAAAAGCCAAACCTTGAAGAAAAATCAAATAACTTCAAGTCTAGAAGTTGGTCACGAGCTCGATCCCGACCAGGACCACGACCGAGACTTAAATTGTCCTAAACTCAAGATGGGATAGTACCCATCCCGGGAATTGTTCCTATCGGGACATCAATCAGGACTGGACAATCCCGATCAAGACCAAGCCAATCTGTCCAGGACGTGAAGAAGCCTATTTTTGTGGAGTGGCATGTACCAATCCTATTCTCCGTCCCAACCAAGATGGTGTCCAGGACCAAACTGTCAAAATCTCAATGAACATGTAGTGCTCATCCCAATCCCCCATACCAATCGGGATGGAGACTAGCACACTGGTCTTGAGCTTCTCCAGATTAGGATCATCATGTTACTTTCAATCTCAATGGCTCTATCAGCTCCAATGGCTAGTTTTATCAAACGTCCCGATCGGGACTGAGAATATCCCAACCAGGACCAATGAAATTTCTACAAAAAGCTAAATAACAATTAATGAAGAAAGATGAAGCCATGAACGAATTGAATGAGCTCCAACAATCATGTCCTGATGATTTTTGCTATATATCCTCCTCATTAAACCTCATTTAAGGGGTTAGAGATATTAGTGAAAAAAATGAAAGGAAACGGTTATGCAACATCCAAGTATGGTGAGCACAAGCGTCAAATAGAGTGAAATTTTAAATTTTCACTTGCATAACCCTTCATAACATGAATATTTCCCTTCCTAAGGATCCAATTTTCATTTAACACATAGCTAAATATCAAAAAAAACATACAAATAACAACTTAGGAATTCTAAGTTTCAAGAAAACTTATAATATCTTAAGTTCAATGTAGACCACAAGTATTCTACAAGCTTTGGATCTTTTGGTTCAACTCTTAAATTAAATGCTTACCCTCCTAAGTGTTAGGCCTATAACTTGAAACACCAAAGCTTTCCAATCACCTTCTTGCTTTTATTTGGTTAGTAGCAAGTTTCCTCTCTAGTGAACCTCACAAGTCTTGCAGTAACTCAATCTCTTACAAGTATATTTTGGGTTTATTTTGTATATATGTTATTTCTCTCTTTTTGTGTCTCTATACAAAGTGTCTAACCTCTAAGAACATTTCTTAAGTTACATATTTATAGGTAGAGAAAGCTAACCCTCATAATATAATCTCTTACATCGCATGTATATGATTTGTCATGATAAGTATACAATTCATCATGATAATTATACAACTCATCATGACAAGTATACAACTTGCATACTTATCTAGTATATCAAGAATTATATATAGAATTAATACATCTCATGTATTATGTTTACATACATTCTCTATACTTAATAATGCAACTTAATCCTTATCCTTGCCTTAGTCAAATTTATACACATAAGAGATAATGTGTGCTTAATATGACAAGCCTAATAAGCCAAGCTTAATATTTATCATGTCCATAGTCAACATTATACACATAAAGGATAATGCATGCCTAACATGACAAATTTTAACCATGTTGTGCTCACATTGATTTGGGCTTAGCAATTAGGCCAACACTTGGCCCAAGCCCAATCCATATAACAAATAGGCTTGGATTACGTCCATGAGCTTTCTCAATATCTTGGATTAATATTTGGTCCAAAACTCTTTTGGGCCATTAATCCAAGTCCAATTAGAAACAACACATATTAATAATTTAATACTCTAATTAATATCTCATGTTAATTAAGTATAAATTAATAATTAAACCCTTATTTAAATTGGATTTCATGATATGCTACAATCATTGCTTAAAGCATAAATCCAACTTGATTAATCTTAATTAATTGATTAAACTCTTTAATCAATAATTATATTAAAATTAATAGTGATTTGGTAAAGCTCTTTTAGGTGTGACTTACTAGGTTCATGTCTAATTGGCAATGAGAAGATAATATCAATACTTGATATTATTTGAAACTCTTTCAAGCCTAATTGTGAAAATCCCAATTATTCATACTTAGTTCTCATAAGTTGTGAGTGACCCCTACCATCGATATCACAACTACCTAATTAGAAATGAATGCATGTATTAATTCACATGAACCCATTGGTCATAATTACCGTGCACTAAAATCCCTTCATTAGAAGATCCAGATATAACCTAGAGTCATGGTTTAGTCAAACTCTAATAGTTACATCATATGACTTCATCTCAAGTTTTAATTCTTGATAAAACATGACCAATACTGAAACTCTTTCAATTCATGTCATGTTTGTCCTGGCCAAGAACTTATTCATCAAGAATAGACTTAGATAGCATAGGATCTTATCTCGGTTCACTCTAGGCAATAAATCCCATCTTGACTGAACACTCATCCCTACATTCAACCAACTCGCGCCACCACACGCCATATACCCAATATATGATTAACACAAGTATGTAAGCGGTAATAAACCCTAGTCACTCAAATATGGATGACCGTGTCACCTCAGGTCAAAGGACTATATTCACCATTATGACCTATATTATAATTGTTGACTCTAAGTGAATATCCATGCAATCATAAATCTAACGTCATGTTCGATCCACCCATCACATGAGTATCCATATGTCTATTCTGATATCCCATATCAAGTAGTATAAGACTCACCACCTCCCACTATTAGTATCATATACTAATAAAGGAAAATAGACAGAGGTGATAGTCAAATTAATATTATCCAATTTATTAATTTATCGACTACGAACATTTTATAGCACATGTACCAAATAAATTTTTGACTCATATTATCAACTCTTGATAATAAATTTATTTAACATTATGCTAATGGATAAATATTCAATTAAATAAACTCTTTAAATAATAGAATATTATGTTATTGTCATTTGGGATAATTTACAATGTCAAAATATGTGATTGGCCTCTAGAGCATACCACGTATGCTAACAATCTCCCACTTGCACTAGAGCCAATCACTACAGTATCTTAGACCCATCTTCTTAAGATGTCGATCCAGTTGTAGTTGCGTTAATGCTTTAGTAAGTGGATCAATGACATTTTCAGCTGAAGCTATCTTTTGCACGACGATATCACCTTTTCCAACAAGTTCTTTAATAATATGAAAATGCCTTTCTATATGTTTGGATTTCTGGTGAGACCTCGGTTCTTTTGCCAAAGCAATGGCTCCATTATTGTCGTAATAGAGATGAATCGGGGACCAATGGAAGGAACAATTCCAAGTTCGGTAATGAACTTCTTAATCCAAATAGCCTCTTTAGCATCATCTGATGCGGCTATATACTCAGCTTCTGTAGTGGAATCAATAATGACACCTTGCTTGGAACTCTTCCAGCTCACTGCTCGTCTATTACATATAAACATAAACCCAGAGATATCATATGCATCTGATTAGAAATTAGAATTTGTGAAACCATCTATTTGTATATCACCTCCTCCATAAGTTAAGACTAAATCTTTAGTCCTTCTCAAGTGCTTAAAGATTGCCTTAATAGTTATCCAATGTTCCATACCTGGATTGGATTGAAACCTGCTAGTCACACTAACAGCCTAGGCAATATTGGGTCTAGTACACAATATAGCATACACCAAGCTTCCTATAGCTGAAGCATAAGAAACTTTAGCCATTTGTTCCATTTCCTCAAGTGTTTTAGGTGACATCCCCTTGGATAAATGGATACCATGCCTAAAAGGTAACAATCCTCTCTTAGAGTCAAGCATGTTGAACCTCTTCAACACCTTTTCCAAGTAAAGACTTTGGGATAAACCTATCATTCTTTTTTATCTATCTCTATAGACTCGAATGCCAAGAATATAGGTAGCTTCCCCTAAGTCTTTCATGGAGAAAGTTTTACACAACCACAGTTTCACATTTGTAAGCATACCAACATCATTCCCAATCAATAAAATATCATCAACATATAGTTTTAGGAAAGTGAGTTGGCTCCCACTAACCTTCTTGTACACACAAGGCTTATCTTTATTTTTGACAAAACTAAATGATCGAATGGCTTCATCAAAATGATGATTCCAACTCCTTGAAGCTTGCTTTAGACCATAAATTGATCTATTAAGCTTGCATACTTTGGAACCTTCCTCGGATTCAAAACCTTTGGGTTGTTCCATATAAATCTCTTCCTCAACATAACCATTGAGAAAAACAGTTTTTACATCCATTTGCCAAATTTCATAGTCATACTGTGCAGCTATGGCAAGAAGTATTTGAATGATTTAAGCATGGCTACAAGTGAGAAGGTTTCCTCATAGTCAACCCCTTGCCTTTGGTAAAACCCTTTCGCTACAAGCCTTGCTTTATAGGTATCAGCCTTTCCATCTGGACCAATCTTTCTCTTAAAGACCCATTTACAACATATAGGTATAATACCTTCAGATGGATCAACAAGTGTCCAGACTTGGTTTGGATACATGGAATCCATTTCAGCTTTCATTGCTTCAAGGCATTTTGAAGAATCTTTATCTGATAAAGCTTCTTTATATGTTGTAGGATCTTCATCATAATTATTTTCTTCATGAATATGCAACTCTTGCATACCATGTAGAAAACCATATCTCTCCGGTGGATGAGATACCCTACTTGATCTTCTAAGAGTTAGTGTGATGGTATTTTCAGTGGGACTAGACTCTTAATCAACATTCATTTGATCAACTTGATTGGCTTCATTAGAAGATTCTTCTTCTAATGCTATCTCCCTTCCTTGACCACCTTCTTAAAGAAACTATTTCTCAAGAAATATGGCATCTTTGCTTATAAAAACAATTTGTTCAACAGGAAGATAGAAATAATATCCTAAACTATCTTTAGGATATCTAATAAATATGCCTTGAATTGACCTTGTATCCAATTTGTTTGTTTTTAGCCTTTTAATATAGGGCATCCCTAAATCTTAACATGCTTAAGACTTGGTGCCTTACGATGCCATATCTCATATGGTGTGGTAGAAACAAACTTTGATGGAACACAATTTAGGATGTAAGCAGCAGTTTGTAATGCAAAACCCCAAAGGAAAGTAGGTAAATCCGTATACCTCATCATTGATCAAACCATATCTAATAGAGTTCGATTTCTCCTTTTGGATACACCATTTAATTGAGGTGTACTGGGTGGAGTTAGTTATGAAATAATGTCATGTTCCTAAAGGAATTCAGTAAATTCGGTACTTAAGTAATCACCTTTTTTATCCGATCATAGGATTTTAATACTTTTTCTTGTTTGGTTCTCTACTTGGACTTTAAATTCCTTGAACTTTTCAAAGGATTCACTTTTATATTTCACTAAATATAAATGTCCATACCTTGATGGATCATCTATAAAGGTAACAAAGTAATAGAACCCGCCTCTTGCCATTTGATTAAATGGCCCACATACATCACTATGTATTATTTCCAATATATCTTTGGCTTTTGCCATTTGTCCAATACTTGGTGATCTAGTCATCTTGCCTTGAAGACAAGCCTCACAAGTCGGATTGAATGCAGGTTCAAGATTACTCAAGATTCCCATCTTTTCCAACTTATTAATTTTATCTTCTACAATATGACATAATCTCAAGTGCCATAGATATTTTGGATTAGAGGCATTGTCAATTAGCATTGTATTCACAACATTCACATTGGTTAGATATTGTTTGTTATTGGATTTTTTATCCATATAATAAAGACCATATAATACATAACCCATGCCAACTATCTTATTATCAAAATAGATAGTACATACATCTCTTTCAAATAAAAGCTTATAACCTTTTCTAGTCAAACTAGAAATAAAGATGATGTTCTTATAAGTATTAGGTACATATAAAACATTATTCACTAACAACATATGATCATTTAAGTCAATTGAGGTGGTTCCCATAGCTTTGACAGCAACACTTGCTCCATCTCCAAGCATTAAAGTTACCTCATTTGACCTCAACCTTCTTTTACTAGCTAAATCCTGCAAGGAAGAACATATGCGAGAACTAGCATCGGTATCCAATACCCATGCATTAGATGAGCTCTTAGAACATTTAGAAACATTTAAATTAGAGAAAGTCTCACCTTCTCCAATCTTGTCCTTTCCTCTCATTGATTCAATGAACTTAGGACAATTTCTTTTCCACTGTCCATCTCCTTGGCAATAAAAACATTTTCCCTTGCCTTTGTTCTCAACCTTTCTTTTGCCTTTGTTTTTGCTTACTCCTCCCGAAGCTTTGGGAACTCTTCCCTTGGCTTTCTTGCTTTTATTGCCCTTATTCTTCTTAATCCTACTAGAAGAGGCAATCAAAGTAACTTCCTTCCCTTTTTCATTGTGAATAGCCTTTTGGGCCGTCACAAGCATATTTAATAATTTCGCAAGCGTGCACTCAATTTTGTTCATATAGAAATTAGCAATGGTTTATCCAAATGACTCCAGGAGGGATTGTAAGATCAAATTGGTTTGGAATTGAGCATCCATTATAAAATCTGGACTTTCAAGTTCCTCAATGGAACGAATCATAGAATTCACGTGAGCTCCAACATCCTCACCCTCCTTTATTTTAGCACGAAAAAGCCGCTTAGAAATTTCATATCTAGCAGTCCTACTTTGTTCACCAAACAACTCTTGTAGTTGAAGTAGGATTTCCTTTGCATTAGTGTACTTCTCATATTGTCTATGAAGTTCATTGCTCATGGAAGCCCACATAATGCAACGTGCTTGTAATTCATCATCTTTCCATTTTGCAAGAGTGCCACATTCTTCTTGCGTAGCATTTGGTGGAAGGTGTCCGAGAGGACTTTGTTTCAAAGCATATAAAATGCATTCGGAAGCCAAAACAACTTTTGGATTACGTAGCCAATCAATAAAATTAGGTCCAGTGAGTCTATAGTTTTCGAGAATGATGCTTAGTGGGTTTGATGACCTCATATTATCAAATTGCTGCAAAATATAACAAGATTATTAGTTAAATGACATTAATAATTTTACCATTAGATTTGGTCTTTAATCATAATAGCGTCCCACTAACTTGGCGAATCCTACACTTCCAAAATAGGAAACAAAAATCCCTTGTTGGATGGATTTCTAGTAGGTGATGGAGTTTTTAATGCAGTCACTAATATTCCTCAAGTACACATTGCTATTCTTGGAATATTAGTTTTCATTAAGTGGACAACCCTTGCCCATCACATCTCATGTGAGATTCCATCAATCTGGCTCCTAATGTTCAGAGATCTCAGGTACACATAATTGCCATTCTTGCCATTCTTGGTCTCTTCACATTAGTTAGGTCCACACCATTGAATCAGTGTAATGTATGGATTTGAACACTATAAACCTCAGGTACTCCTATTTACTATTTTTGATTCATAGTGTATCCATACACCCACAACATCTCATGCTTGACAATAACATTACATGGATCTCTTAAGCCTTATGTACACCCCTATGTATCCATAGCCAATGCACATAATCCTAAAACTATGCAAGTTATTGCTCCAATGGAGAGCCAAGACCAAAATTTATTTTGGAAGATTTTTAGGTCTTTATTTAGGTCTCACTTTGCACATTAGCCAATTTATATACATATCACATACATATATATAATATGGCATGACATATAAATAGCATTTTATAACATATATATCACATATATACATAGAACATGCAAGATGGATGCACAAATATGGAGTGATCATGGGCCTTTCCTAATCCTATTCTAACTCTTAAAATATACTATGGGTCTTGTCATCTTAGGCCTTGACACCTTGGGCCATGTCACTATGGGCCTTATGACCATGGGCCATGTCACCTTAGGCCTTGTGATCTTGGGCCTGAGAAAAACCTTCATGCATAAAACTCCTTGTCACTATCTCCATGGATCACTATCTTGAACACTTCAAGCTCCATGTCATAACTCTTTGTGAATTACATTCAATCCTTGGCATACCAAGGAAAATATTACAACCTATTTCTTTGTAATTAACATTTAATTACATACCAAATAATAAAATAAACTAGGATTATAAAAACAAGGATGTAATCTATGTCCATGATCATTCCATGCATGTATAGCAAGCATAAGACATGTAAAAGGCAACTATTGCATGTTAGGGTTAAGTTACCATGCATATGATCATGAAAACACATGATTTAAGCCTTGGAGTTCTCCTCACAAGCTTCTCACAATCATGACAAGCACTTGTGAGGAGTTCTGCCTCCTCAAAATTGAGTTGTATCTCATAATTCAGTCAATCCAGTGATGCTCACGAGCTAGAGGCTCCTCCTCACGATCGTGACCATCCTTGGAACACAATTTTAACCATTTTTTTATATGTTAAGCTACAACACTTGCAACTAACATAAAAAATAATCACAACACATGCAATTATAAATCAATTTAGCATGTGTTAAGTGCAAAAAAGGGGCTCTAATACCAGTGAAAGGAAATGATTATGCAACATCCAAGTGTGGTGTGCACAAGCCTCAAATAGGGTGAAATTTTAAATTTTCATTTGCATAACCCTTTATAACATGAAGATTTCCCTTTCCAAGGATCCAATTTGCATTTAACACTTAGCTAAATATCAAAAACAACATACAAACAACAACCTAGGAATTATAAGTTTCAAGAAAACTTACAATATCCTAAGTTTGATGTAGACCATAAGTATTCTACAAGCTTTGGATCTTTTGGTTCAACTCTTGAATCAAATGCTTAGCCTCCCAAGTGTTAGGCCTCTAGCTTGAAACACCAAAGCTTTCTAACCAACTTCTTGCTTTGATTTGGTTATTTTTAAGTTTCCTCTCTAGTGACCCTCACAAGTCTTACGCTAACTCAATCTCTTGCAAGTATATTTTGGGTTTATTTTGTGTATATGTTGTTTCTCTTTTTGTGTCTCCACATTAAGTGTCTAACCTCTAAGAACATTTCTTAGGTTACATATTTATAGGTAGAGAAAGCTAACCCTCATGACATAATCTCTTCCATCACATGTATATGATTTTTCATGATAAGTATACAACTCATCATGACAAGTATACAACCTGCATACTTATCTAGTATATCAAGAATTATGTAGAGAATTAATACATCACACGTATTTTTTCTACATACATTCTCTAAACTTAATTATGTAACCTAATCTTTATCCTTTCCTTAGTTAAATTTATACATGTAAGAGATAATGTGTGCCTAACATGACAAGCCTAATTATTTTCATGTCCATAGTCAACATTATACACATAAAGGATAATGCATGCCTAACATGACAAATTTTGACCATGTCATGTTCACATTGATTTGGGCTTAGAAATTGGGCCAACACTTGGCCTAAGCCCAATCCATATAACAAATGGGCTTGGATTAGGTCCGTGGGCTTTCTCAATATCTTGGATTAATCTTTGGTCTAAAACTCTTTTAGGCCTAGGCTCAAACAACTTAGGTCATTAATCCAAGTCCAATTAGAAACAACACATATTAATAATTTACCTCATCTCAAGTTTTAATTCTTGATAAAACATGACAAACACTGAAACTCTTTTAGTTCATGTCATGTTTTTCCTGGCCAGGAACTTATTCATCAAGAACAGACTTAGATAGCATAGGATCTTATCTTGGCCCACTCTAGGTAATGAATCCCATCTTGGCTGAACACTTATCCCTACATTCAACCAACTCGAGCCACCACATGCCATATACCCATGTATGATTAAGATAAATATGTAAGAGGTAATAAACCCTAGTCACTCAAATATGGATGATCGTGTCACCTTAGGTCAAAGGACTATATGCACCATTATGACATAGATTATGATTGTTGATCATAAGTGAATATCCACGCAATCATAAATCTAACGTCATGTTCTATCCACCCATCACATGAGTATCCACATATCTTTTCTAATATCCCATATCAAGTAGTATGAGACTCACCACCTCCCACTATTAGTATCACATACCAATAAAGGAAAATAGACAGAGGTGATAGTCAAATTAATATTATCCAATTCATTAATTTATTGACTATGAACATTTTATAGCACATATACCAAATAAATTTGTCACTCATATCATCAACTCTTGATAATAAATTTATTTAACATTATGTTAATGGATAAATATTCAATTAAATAAACTCTTTAAATAATATAATATTATGTTATTGTCATTTGGCATAATTTACAATGTCAAAATATGTGATTGGCCTCCAGGGCATACCACCTATGCTAATAAAAAATTATTCTTAACATTCAATTCTCTAAAGCTTTAAACATTAATTTTCTTTGTAATCAATTCTAATTGAGTGTGGTTTGTGTGATAGGCTAGGTTCTTCTTCTTCATGTATTTTTTGGGTTTAAGAATGAGAAGTGAGGAACTAGTTCTAAGTGGATTTGGTTTAAGTGTTAACCAACAAAACACTTGGGATTTGGTTTTCGAGTTAGCTAAGAAAACTCTTATTGTGTAAGGTTGAAGAGTGAGCCTTAAACTCTTATAAACTCAATCTCAAGTAATAGATTGGAGTGGGTCTTAAAAATCCTAACTTAGGGATAAGTTAGGTGGAGATGTACATTCATTTGTGAATTAAACTCCTTAAACACTTGTGTTTAATTCTCTACTCTCTTAATCTCTCTTTAATTCTTACTTAATTCTCTTAATTTTCTTTTAAATTATAATGAAACCTATTCACCCCCTCTAGGGCAATTACAATTGGTATCAGAGCTTGTGTTATATATGCTTAATTGCTAGAATTCAAGATTATGGGGAGTGAATCTCTTAATTTTTCATCTCTTAAACCATTCTTTGATGGTAGTGACTATCCTCTTTGGAAGTTTAAAATGGAGCTATATCTAGATAGTGATCCCATTAGACTTTGGGATGTTATCCTAAAAGGTTAGGAACCACCTAAAGCTACTATTGACAGTGTAGAGACTATCCTTGCAAGAAGTTAATAAAACAATTATCAAAAAGAAGAAAATGACAAGAACAAGAGAGCAATGATCACTCTACTTTCTTCTATGTTAAGAGAAGAAGGTGAAAAAGTTCAACATTGCCAATCTGATGCGAACTAGGCTTATCTAACAAGCAAAACCCGCAACAATCTATTGATAGCCACACCTTAGATCGTCCAAGAAACAAGTTGGGTGGAAACTAGAACCCTTAATTATCTAACAACTAAGAACTCTAGCTATCAGGAAGTCGCCACAATTAGATATGGATGTTCTAATTGATAAGACAAGTGAACTATCTAACAAC
>CATIWM010323903.1:0-18838 GCA_949671775.1 Mallotus repandus | reverse complement strand
TTCTAATTCATTAAATAAAAAATTGACTGAACCCATATATATATATATATATATATATATATATATATATATATATATATATTATTAATTTAATATATTAATAATTAGTAAGAATTATATTAATAATATAAAATTAATAGGTTAATTGTTGAAATAATATAGGATCATTGATTAAATTATGAATGGTCATTAGTTATCAACTATATATTCGTCACTTTTAATACTCTAGTTCATTATTCTATATAAGTTTATCAATAAAAAAACTATAAGTTCATTAAATATAAAATACAAATTCATTAACTATACACTTCAAATTCATCAAATAAAAAAATGAAGTGAACCCACTATATATATATATATATCTTCATAATAACTCCATTTCAAACATGTTCAAGGTACATTTCACGAAAAGATGAATATATTAAAAGTAAGCCCCTAAACAAAACATAAAACACAACACTATAAAAGAAAATTGAACTATCTGCACAACCCACCAACATTAGATCATGCGTTACACCTAACATGAATCAATTGATAATTCCAAAACAAGTCAGATCCCAACCATCATCATGATGAATATAAGGGTCAAGCAGTATTCAAGAAAACAAACAATGACTCAAATATATTCCTACATCAACACCTAAAATAATCTACACCCAGTCAATGGATAGAGTTTTGCTAGGAGCCAAAAATTTATACCATGGCACCCTTGTCATCTATCAAGATCAACACCATAAAAAATTAACAATACAAGAAAAGAAAACATGTAACATAATTTTGCAGACAGATACAAGGAGGTGGAGCAATTAATTGCAATTTTATAATAATCTAGCTAAATTCAATAGTCTAGCTAAAAATAATCACTTAGTGCCAGAAAGCTCAAATATAACCCCATAAAATTTTGGAGCTAGAAGAAGTGGAAGAAGAAGAAGGAGGAGGAGGAGAAAGACGTGATAGTATAAAAAATACGTGTTTTTTTTCACACGTGTGATGGACCCCTGGTCCATATTACAATATGGACAGGGGTCCATGATATAACAATTAGGGCATCACCATCACATCACATGTTAGAAAAATAAGCCCATTAATGTAGCCCAATTAAAATTAATTAAAGTAAAATACTAATCCTAATTAGATTGGGATTATATGAATTAATTTCATACGTTGATTTTAGTGTTACATGATGGACGTACCAGATTAGATAATGATGTCTATAAATATATAATGAAATTAGTCCTCTCTCTCCCAACTGAAAACACAACCCTAACTCCATCTATAGGTTGTGGTTAAGAAATTAACAGACAAGAAAGAGAAACTAATTTCTCATCAATGGCTTCAAGTGTTAATTCTCTTGCGAATCCAAATTTTCTATATTTATTTATTGTATCACGAAAATATTTAGCTTTTAAGGATCTTTAGGGTTTATGTTTATGATGTCTTTTTATCAAAAAAATTAACAAGTGATATCAGTGTATGTGTTGAAAAATTAAATATTTTCTGATATAATAGATATAAATTAATTTATTTAAGCTTTAATTGATGAATTATTGATTTTTTCTTATGTGAATTAAAAAAAATATGGTGACCACGCAAATTAAATTTGAATTGATTGTTTTACTCATTGGTCATCACGTCATCTGCAAATTCAAAACTTCTATTTCGCTTACCATATTTAGGTACCAAAAATTTATGTTTTTCATTCGTTATGTTTTATGAAAAGAAATAAAGCTATTTCGTCTTATTCTTCTTTTGCTCATTATTTGCCTGTTTTGGTACCAATTTCATGTGTTTGTTAGAAATCAACAATTTAATGAAAGGGAATGATTTTTTCGAAGCAAGTGATGGAGATTGTTTCGTTAAATTAGTACGGTTATCGGAATGACATAACAATTTATAGCTAACTAGATATTTGATGACTGGTGGCAATTCATGACGTTACTATTTTATGATGTTATTATTTGTCTATTTATTTATTCATAATTATTATGTTTTAATGAGTATGATTTTATTATGACTTTATGTGTTATCGAGATTTTATTATGAACAAATACATGTATTTATTGTTATAGTTTATAGTTGTCAAATTGATTTAAATTATAATGTGTTATTACATGTATAAATTATGTTATTGATGAAATAACGTGAATGATGATAAATTGACGTTTGACAATTGATAGAATTTAAGAATTTACTCGAAGGTAAATTGTTATTCTATGGTTATTAGACATTATTGGGGTGTATTATTATATTTTGGTTGAATATGTTTGATTATCCAAAGATGTTAGATATGTTTAATTAAAATATGATGATTACCCATTATGTTTATTTACATGGTATTTGAATTATGTTGTAGTATCTACCCAAAGGAGAACTACTTTATTAATTGTGAGCATTATGTTATATTTTGCAGCTGTTGCAATTCATTTACATGCATCGTCTGTTACTGTATTTAATGGTACAAACTTCTCTGAATGGCATGAGCAACTTAATTTCCATTTAGACTTAATGGATCTCAACTTAGCATTATTGGAAGATAAACCCGCTGCTATTACTGATTCAAGTAGCGAGGCTGAGAAGTTGCACTTTAAGGCATGGGAACGCAGTAACAGATTATGCCTAAAGTTCTTGCGAATGATAATTACCAACAACATTAAGTCTATCATTCCACAAACAGAAAAGTACTAAAGAATTTCTAGCGTTTGTAAAAGAACATTTTTGTTATGCTAACAAGTCTCTCGCTAGTACATTAATCGCAAAGCTCACGACCATGAAGTATGATGGGTCAAAGGGCATGCAAGATCATATCATCAAGATGACGAATATTGCAGCAAGATTAAAGTCCTAAGGATTGGCAGTGGAAGATTTCTTTTTAGTGCAATTTATATTGAACTCACTTCCTCCTGAATATGGGCCTTTTCAAATTAACTATAACACTATAAAGGATAAGTGAGATATTAATGAATTGGCTGGTAAGCTCATTCAGGAGGAAACGAGATTAAAGAATCAAGGAAATCACATTGTCAATCTTGTGGTCAACGAGCTAAAAAGAGAATAAAAGTGAAAGCCAACAAGTTTAAGAAAATCAAAAGGTCTGCTAATGCTTCTCAGGCAGAAGAGAAGGAACAAAAGATTGATAGATGTCACTTTTACAAGAAAGAAGGACACTATTAGAAAGATTACTTAAAACGCAAGGCTTGGTTCGAAAAGAAAGGTATCTTTCATTATGCTTCTTCAATTTTTGAATCAAACTTAGTTGAAGTTCCTAATAATATTTGGTGGCTTAATTCTGGTGCTATTACTCATGTGGCTAATATGATGCAGGGATTTATTACGATCTGAACCACAAACCCAATAAGTGATTTTCTTTTTATGGGAAATTGCATGAAGGCACCGATTGAAGGCATTGGAACTTATCGTTTGATGTTAGATAATGGCTATCAATTAGACTTATCTAAAACCATTTATGTACCTTCAATCAGTAGAAACCTTATTTCAGTTTCTAGATTGGATGTTTGTAGTTTTAATGGCAAATTTGGATCTAAAAGTTTTAGTTTGTTTAAGAATTTTGGGTTTATTGGTTTCAGCTTTCTTATTGATGGTTTATACAAACTGAAACTTGATAATATTTTTACTGAATCCTTGCTTACCATGAATAGCATTATTGGACTTAAACGTAGCATGATAAATGAAAATTTTGCTTACTTGTGGCATAAACGTTTGGATCATATATCCAAAGAAAGGTTACAGAGATTAGTAAATAATGAAATTCTTCCAAATCTAAATTTTACAGATCTTGGGATTTGTGTGGATTGCATTAAGGGTAAGCAAACCAAACATTCTACGAAAGGAGCCATAAGAAGCACACAACTTCTTGAAATTATACACACTGATATTTGTGGACCTTTTGACACTCCAATTATTAATGGAGAAAGATATTTTATCACCTTTATTGATGATTTTTCACATTATGGTTATATCTATTTGCTTCATGAAAAATCTCAATCAGTCAATGCTCTTGAGGCATACATTAAGGAGGTTGAGAGGCAATTAGATAAAAAAGTAAAAATTGTAAAATCTGATAGAGGTGGTAAATATTATAGAAAATATGATGAGTCTAGACAGTCTCCTGGTCCATTTGCAAAACTCCTTGAAAGTCTTGGCATATGTGCACAATATACTATGTCAGGTACACCTCAACAAAATGGTGTAGCAGAAAGGCATAATTAAACTTTGATGAATATGGTTAGGAGTATGATGAGTAACTCCTCTTTACCCAAATCATTGTGGATGTATGCACTTAAAACCACAATATATTTGTTAAATAGGGTTCCTCGTACGGCAGTTCAAAATACCCCTTTTGAATTATGGACAGGAAGGAAACCTAGTTTACGGCACCTGTATGTTTGGGGTTGCCCAGCGGAAGCAAGAATTTATAATCCATATGAAAGAAAATTAGATTCTCGAACTATTAATGGTTACTTTGTTGGTTACCCAGAGAAATCTAAAGGGTACATATTTTATTGTCCAAAACATAGTTTAAGGATTGTTGAAACTGGAAATGCAAGATTTATTGAGAATGGTGATGTTAGTGGAAGTGATGAACAACAAAGTATGGAGATAAAGGAAATTAGTGTAAATGTTCCTTTACACGTGAATGTTCCTTCCTCCATTACTTTACCGAATGTTGTTCCAAGTGTTGAAGGACATAATGATAACACTGAACAACATTTGAATGAAGAACCATCCTATCAAGCAACTAACTCGCATATGACTAATGCAAATGAACCACAAGAAATAGTAGTAAGAAGATCTCAAAGATAAAGGAGATCAACTATTCCAAATGATTATGTGGTATATTTGTAAGAGTCAGATTTTGATATTACAATTAATAAAGATCTGGTTTCATATTCACAAGCAATAAATAGTGCCGAATCTGATAAATGGATTGATGCTATGAAAGATGAGTTAAAGTCCATGAAGCAAATAATGTTTGAGATCTTATTGAATTGCCAGAAAATTATAAAAAATTCGAGTGTAAATGGGTCTTTAAGACAAAGTATGACTCAAAAGGCAATATTGAAAGATATAAAGCTAGACTTGTTACTAAGGGTTATATTCAAAAAGGTGGCATTAATTATAAAGAGACCTTTTCTCCAGTCTCAAAGAAAGATTCATTAAGAATAATTATGGCACTAGTTGCACATTATGACTTAAAGATACATCAAATGGATGTGAAAATAGTCTTTCTAAATGGAGATTTCGAGGAGGAGGTTTACATGGATTAACCTGAAGGTTTTTCTATAAAAGGTGAAAGTCAAATGGTATGTAAACTAAAGAAATTAATATATGGGCTTAAACAAGCTTCCCGACAATGGTATATTAAGCTTAATACCATTATTACATCTTTTGGTTTTAAAGAAAATACTGTTGATCGATGTATATACCAAAAGATCAGTAGGAGTAAGTTTATATTTTTAGTTCTGTATGTTGATGATATCTTACTTGTTGCTAATGATTTAGGCATAATGCATGAGACTAAAGAATTTCTTGCCAAGAACTTTGAAATGAAAGATATAAGAGAGGCATCCTATCTGATTGGAATAGAAATTTTTCATGCTAGATCATGTGGATTGTTAGGATTGTCTCAAAAAGCCTATATTAAAAAAGTTCTTGAAAAGTTTAACATGAAGAAATGTTCACCTGGGTTTGTTCCCATACAGAAAGGTGACAAATTTAGTCTTATGCAATGTTCAAAAAATGATGTGGAACGAAAGGAGATAGAGTCAATTCCATATGCTTCTACTGTTAGAAGTTTAATGTACTTGCAAACATGTACCAAACGGACATCAGTTTCGCAGTTCGAATGTTAGGCAGGTATTAAAGTAATCCTGAAATTGATCATTGGAAGGCTACAAAGAGAAAGTGTTAAGGTACCTTCAAGGAATAAAGAATTACATGCTCACATATAAAAGATCTAATGAACTGGAGGTGATTTGATATTCAGATTCAGATTTTGCTGGATGCCTTGATAGTTGAAAGTCCACATTCGATTACCTATTTCTATTAGCAGAGGCAGTAGTATCGTGGAAAAGTGTAAAACAAACTATCATTGCTTCATCCACTGTGGAGGCAGAGTTTGTGGCATGTTTTGAAGCCACAATTCATGCATTATGGATGCAAAACTTTATTTCAGGACTTGGGGTTGTCCACACCATTACCAAGCCGCTAAAAATTTATTATGATAATGTCACAGCAGTGTTCTTCTCTAAAAATGTCAAACATATAGAATTAAAGTATTTTGTTGTTAAAGAGGAGATTCAGAAACAAAGAGTGTTTATTCAACACATTAGTACTAAACTTATGATTGCAGATCCTTTAACGAAAGGCTTACAACCAAAATTATTTAAGGAACATGTTCTAAGGATGGGCCTTGGTTGTAATGATGATCAGGATGATTGATTATGTAATGACACTCTGAGCTCTATTATGTGTTTCTGATATGTATTATGGATTTCCTGTTTCTTATGTTTGTGTACACATGATTGATTTAAAGATAAACGGGAAAGTTATTATTTGACATTATCGTGGACCATTATGAAATTATGTTTTCAAATGTTTTCAATTATGGATATGATATGACAAATTGTAAGTGTAGTAGTATATGGAAAGGAGTGTTCGATAAAACAAGAAATAACCGCCATAACTCATACTGAACAATTTTTATATTATATTATTATAATGAAATCATAAGAAATTAATTATTATGACCACAATAAGAGTTATATTAATTTTAATCGGACCAAGTGGGAGAATGTTAGAAAAATAAGTCCATTAATATGGCCCAATTAAAATTAATTAAAGTAAAATACCAATCCTAGTTAGATTGGGATTATGTGAATTAATCTCACACGTTGATTTTAGGGTTACGTGATGGACGTACCATATTAGATTATGATGTCTATAAATATATAATGAAATTTGTCCTCTCTCTCTCAACTAAAAACGCAACCCTAACTCCATCTATAGGCTGTGATTAAGAAAAAAGGGACAAGAGAGAGAAACTAATTTCTCATTAATGGCTTCAAGTGTTAATTCTCTTAAGAATCCAAGTAAGTTTTCTATCATATTTATTTATTGTATCATAAAAATATTTAGCTTCTAAAGATCCTTAGGGTTTATTTTTATTATGTCTTGTTATCAAGAAAACTAACATCACAATCCCATGCCTCAAATTACTTTTTTTTTTAACTAAAACCCAGAAAAGAAAAACCCTTTGGATCTTTGTCTTCATGTATATAAAGAGATGGCATCATCTACAATACACAAAAAGAGAAAAAAGGTTCAAACTCAACCAACCCACTAAAGCTTAAATATTTGAAAACAGTATAGAAATTAGAGCCATCTATCAATAATTTAAGCGAAAACCCAGATCAAATTTCATAGCTAGATTTGAATTTCAACGACTAAAAACTTTATTAAACATGAGAATTAACTGAATTAAAAATCTTACCGTGAGAAGAAGAAGATGATGCGATAATTCTGTGAGAAGAAAAAGAAGCAGTAGCAGGGGCGAAAGAATACAGCGGAGGCAGTTGGAATTCGAAGGAAGGGCAGCGGTGGAGGAAGACAGTGGTCCCTAACGGAGAAATTGAAGAATAAAAAGAAGAAGAGGATGATGATAAAGTATGAGGAAGCTGAAATTTGAAAATGATGAAGTATGAGGAAGTTGGAATTCGTAAATGATGAATAATAAAGAAGAATAAAGCGAAGGAAGGAAAAATGAGAACATTGGAAGTGATGGAAAAAAGTGGACACACATATAATTTTTAATAAAAAGTGGGCACGTGTATAATTATTTTAAAAAAGTGGGGATTGTAACGGGATAATTTTTGTAAAAATCCCTATATATATAATGCAAAGATTGCAACCAGTTCTAGCAAAGGCTAGTAATAAGCCCAAAATGTAGTAAAAGAATGGGCAATGATCAGTTTGTTTGCACAAGCCTTGTAGGCCCATTATTAAATGTTTTCCATGAAGGATTTATTTTACATCATCTTCCAAAATTCGTTTTTGAACAGCATAAATTATATTGCTAGCTAGACAAGGCCATCAATGGCCATCTTCTCAATTTCAAGCAAAACACAACCACCAAAAAATATCACATTTTATTTCATTTCCTATATGCTGATGAATCTTGAATCAAGTATTTATAGAAAATAAAACTGCAGATTGATGAGAAATTTTAATATTTTTTTATTCTCGGAACAATTATTATTAAACGTGAAAAATTAATTTCTTTTCAAGGTAATGGTAAATATAATCATGGTAAAAAATTTACATTAAAAAAGGTCCAAATATTATGAAAAAAAATTGTTATTTTATATTTAGTTTTTGAAAAATTAGGAAATGATTGTTGAGTTGGTTAGGATGACTCTCAAATAAATACTCTTCTTATGCTTAAATCAATAACATTACTTAACTATTTTATTTGTGTTATTTTCTTATCAACAACGTTTTGATTAATAGGTAACTTTTACTAACAAAAAGCTGGATATTACTTTATATTTAGTTAATTGTCTAAAATATATTTTTAATAATTTTTAAAAAATATTTAATATTAATTTCATAAAATTTAAATTTCTATATGCAATTTAATATATTAACTTTTTTGTGTTTGTTTTTACTTTTTACAGTGATTTAGACAGGAAGAGGGAATTGAAGTTAGCAATTGTCAATTGTCTGGATGCATGGTAGTGCACAAGTTTTTTTTTTTTTTTTTTTAAAAAGGAACTGAAGTCACGTGCTAGGCGGGGAAGGAAGGCGTTGATGCGGAGAGGGAAAATGAAAATAATTAAGAAAAGAAAATTTATGTCTTATTATGGACCCACAGATTTGACTGAAGTCGTTGTCCGTTAATAGATTCCACCCCAACTAACAAAGGGTAATAGATATACCTCGTTTAATTATAAAATTTAATAAAAAATATATATATGATTAAAAATTTCAAATATTTGACCTTTTCTTTTCCATTGCGTTAACAGAGAGTATCTACTCTTGCAATGCTGCCTTTTTTTTTTCCTTAACGACGCTGCCTATTTATTTCATACCATAAATTAAGTCTAATTTAATTTTTAATTGAGTTAACAAAAATATTTTTACAATTACTAAATTTATCCATTTTTTAGCTTTAGATTTTTAAAATTTTATTTTGTATATTTAGACCCTTAAATTGACGGAATTAAAGTTTTAAATTTTTTTGTCAATTTTTTAACATAAATTATTTTCTTTTGGTTCCTAAAATTTTATATTTTTAACATCATACAATTTTTTACTTGTTAACATTTATATCACTTTTAAAATTTTTTCATCAGTAAAAAATAAATTTACTTATTTTAATTTCTAATATTATAAATTATTATATATACAATTAAATAATTTAAATTTTAAAAATAAACAAACAAGTTAATGTTAAGATAAAAATAATTATAATAATACTAATTTTTCACAATATTTTAAATTATCATGATTAAATTTTTATAATATAATTTTTATCATATACCCAAAAAGCATGATAAAAAAAATAAGGTTAAGATAACGGTTATACAAAGTTTAACTTGATTGGAAAATCTATCACTGTTTTTTTAGTAATGTACAGACATGCTTAAATATCCACTACTTATAAAAGTTATATTATAAAAAATTATTCACAATAATTTAATTAAAATTTTGTACAAAAAATATAAAATGTATTAAAAATATAAAATTTAAATTTTGAAGAATTATAAAATATTTTGTATCATAATCTCTTTTAATTATGGTGTTCTTTTTCATCATAATATTTTATTTTGAAAAATAATAGTTTTATTATAATTTTTTTTATCTTAACATTAACTTGTTTATTTATTTTTAAAATTTAAAATTATTTAAAAATGTATATAAATTTAAGTTTTTAATTTAAAATATTAGAAATTAAAATAAGTAAATTTATTTTTTACCAGTGAAAATTTTTTAAAAGTGATATAAGTGTTAAAAGGTAAAAAATGGTATGAATGTTAGAAATATAAAACTTCAGAGACCAAAAGAAAATATTTTTTTTTTTAAATTAACAAAAGAGTTTAAAACTTCAAACTCATAAAATTCGAGGGTCTAGATAAACAAAATAAAATTTTAGGATCCTAAAGGTAAAAAGCCGATAAGTTTATGGGCTTCAAGATGGGTTTTACCTACTAACTACTAGCTATCTTTCTATGCATTCCCATGATTAAGGGTGAACATCAGTCGGTTTCAGTTCGGTTTAATTTTTAACTTTTTCCAAAAATTAAAACCGAACCAAAACTTACATGTTAAGTCAAATGTCGGTTTGGTTATTCAGTTAACCGATTAATATAAATAAATTCAAAGAAATAAAAAATAAAGATTTTTGAGTGGCGGAATGGTTATGGGCGCATTTCTTCTCCTCCAAAACCTCGGTTCAAATCCGAAAGGAGGCATAGCTTACAACTTGACCATTTATGTTCGATTAACATATTTTAACTCTAAAATATATATATTATTGACAAAGTTTGATTTTTCAATCAGTTTGATTAATCGACCAAAATTTGTAAATAATTAAAAATAAGAATCAAACCGACTAGATTCAGTTTGATTCTAGTTCAATTTTTCAGTTTGATCAGTTTTTGCTCACCCCTACTCATGATATTTGAACCCATATTGAATTACAATTACTAACTATTAACTGTGTTCTTATCCGTATGGAGTTAAAAAAAAAAACAAAAAGTTACAACATTATACTAATGTATCATTAAGCATTAAAAAAAAAAAAAGAAAATTCACCTTAAATTTGACATGAGTTGAAAATGCTCTTAGACATCATTTGGGAAAACTTCCTTACTCTTCTTCTTGGCAGGATCAGCAGCACATTTAGGCACTACGGCAGTGACCGCCATGCACATCACTGACTTCTTCTTCGCCGGAAGCACACTTCCATTTTTTTTTTAAAGTATGGTTCTGTTTTCCCTTTGCCTACCTCTTCACTACTGCTTTGCTTCTCCATCTCTCTGTCTCTCCCGCACTGTTTGCCTTAGCAATTATTGCGCTATGTGCTCTGATATCTTATGGTTCTCATGCTTTGATAATAGCGGCGTTATATAGAGAGGAAAACTTGTGGCTTAAGCTTTCTATAGTGTCAAAACATAGAATTTGTAAATTATAATAAAGTTTCGTGGAATTTGATGTTGTATTTAAAAATATATAAATTTATATTCCTTTAGGTATATACATAAGTTATAAATAAATTAAAAAATTAGGATTAAAAATAAATTTTATAAAATTTTCATTTAAACCAAATATACTCACTTAGATCTATAAATAAATTTCATAAAATTTATGAAATTTATGTATACCATCAAAAGGTTTTTTTTTTTTCCTTCAAAGGAGCTGATAATGTGCAAGGAATTAATCATAATGGCACAAAGGGCAGGAAGGATGCGAGCTTGGAAATTTCTCTGAAACGAACTAAAATTTGCAAAACGAATTCAGCACCAGATTCTGCAATTTTTTTTTTTTTTGAGCTCACACATTTTGAGTATTGAATTTTCCTTCTAATCATCATATGAATGTGCCTCTATATACCAAAAAGTTTCTTTAATGATATTTTCTTGCAAATAAAAATTAAAATACTGAAATTAATTAAGTAACCATGTTGAAACTGAGTGGAAAGTGAAGTTACCTTTCAATACAGCTTCACTGAAAATTTAAGGAAATTCATTTTTCTCTTTGAAAGGGTTAATTAATTATGTGCACGAAATGTATTGTAATTGCACAATGGATTGCAAGGCTGTGAGCTTGGAAACTTCTTTGAAACGGATTGAAATTCGCACACCAAGTTATGCAGCAGTAGCAGTAGATTTACACTCAGAATTTTTTTTTTTTTTTGAGTATTGCTTTCCTAGCAAAATTAACATAACTGAAACTGTGCCATTTTTACTAGGAAGATAAGTAGCATGGTCTCCCTCCATCCATCTCTAATCAAACATGCAATTTGAATTCCACTAAATTTTCCCTTTTACAATTGCAACGTGACAGAATTGAGATAGACAAGACTTTCAACATTAGTGCTAAAGGTATTGATTGAAGCCCATCTTAGTCATTTCCTTTTCCATTGTTGAGGTAGTTAATTTCTCACCATAAAAGAAATAAATATTAGTTATCTTTTTCTTGGCCACCTCAATCCTAAAAAACTGTATTTTTTTTAAAAAATAACCTATTCAAATAAAAAAATTTAAATATTTGTGTTTTTTTTATAATTTTATCTTAAATTTTAATTTTAACAAAAATATCGCAATTCCATTAGTAATAATTGACAATTTTAATAATACAAGTATTTGGTCAAATGTGAATAAAAAAATTAATATCGCATCTACAAAATGTCAAGTGTTGATAAAAAAATGTTAACGATTTTTAACAATTTTTATTTCTTTTGTTAATTTTAATAAAATATTCCACCATTTAATCAAAATTAAATAAAAATTATTGATAAGAACTGAATTTTACATGGCGATAAATTTTCAATTTATGAATGGTTGTGCAACGGTAAAGCTTTGTGAAGAATATATTTGAACAGCATTCACAACAGCTCACAGCAGCAGCTGCATCATTTGCTTATCCATATGTGCTGACAGGAGGCCAACCGGTATCATCATGTGTCAGCCAAGGAATTCCTTAATTCCAGGAATTTGTAATAACGTTTTCTTATTCCTTTCATTAGCTGTAAATACAAACAAAATTAGTTATAGAGAAGAATTGTACAGATAGCCAGGTGTCATATTTTCTTTGGATAGATACTTGTATATAATCGGTAGAGCTGTAACCCCTTTTTAAGAGGAATCATAGAATTTTTTATTTTCCTCTCAGATGATTTTACACTCTGATTGCTTTAGATTGATTTGAAAAAAAAAAAAAAGATTCCACATGAATTTGGTGCAGATAGCATCCACACTAAAATAATGTGAAATATAAGTTACAAAAAAAAAAAAAAAAAAACTCTTAGATATCATTTGGAGAAACTTCCTTACTCGACTCTTCTTCTTGGTATGGGAGCATTGAGCAGCAGCAGCAGCACCTTTTAGGCGCTATCTCAGTGAGCACCATCCGCAATACTGACTTCTTCTTCCCCGGAAACACACTTCCATTCTTTTGTGGGAAGTATGGTTCTGTTTTTCCTTTGCCAAACTCTTTATTTTTTTTCTTTTTTTTGCAACAACACAGATGGTTGCCAACCTCTTTATTACTGCTTTGCTCTTTCTCCATTTCTCACCAAAACAACCACTGCAGCTGCTACTCTTAATATCTAATATTAATACTCTCTTTAATTTTAACTCTTAAGTGTGGCCCTATCTTTTGATCTACCTTGTATGGATTATATATAGATATATGCACATCTACATTAAAAGCTTATTAATTAAGCATTCAAAAAAGGAAAAAAAAAACTGGTGACGTATATGTGTGCATCTATGCTGACATCATGCCATGCATCTTTACCCTTTCTCTTTAATGTTTTTCATCTTTCAATTACTGATGTATGGATGGTAAGTAATGACTAAAGAAAATGACACCGCAATTTTATAGCACAATTAAGTTAATAGTTGGTGATTAGAATGATAATTAAATCACACCACTTGATTATTTTCTTAAATGACTAGTTCAAATGATTAATTTTCAACACTATTAAAGGGAGAGAAGGGAGGTAAGGGTTTGAACCCTACTCTTCTCAATTGGATGTTCACACATTTTATCACTTGAACTATTCGTGGAGGACCACCTCTTGATTATTGAAATACCTTTCTTTTTTGAAAATAAAGGTAAGTCATTTTCATTTAAAAAATAAAGCATTAAAATCATTTCAAGATTATCATAATTGGCAATATATATATATATATATATATATAAACTCAAAAATCTAGCAAAACTCTCCCATATATATTTTCTCCATATATAAGATTCGAACTCAAAAATTTACTTATGAAAATCCAAATTTCTTACCACTTGAACCAACAAATGTTGGTTAAGTATTTTATATTTAATTAGTAAACATGTAAAACATGTAATATTGGTTACAAATTTAATTATTGGGTATAATACCAATTAGAGTAAGCATGAAAAAAAATCTTCCTAATTATGTTTCATTAGTGGTTAATTGCGTTATCTTTTTTTTTTTTTTTTGTCATGCGTGCTGATCGAAGAATATGATAAAACCGCAGCAACTTTACGGGAAGGGATGGAATATAATTCCAATCTCACTTGGTAAAAAGACTAATAATTGCGACTACTTTAATTTGTATGCACGATATCAACAATTACATGTATTGATGTTGAAGCTATAAGATCAAAAGGCCAAATCAAAGATTTTCTGTGTCTCTAGCATTCTATTGGATCATATGTGTAGAGATCATATACCAAATTGAAAAAATTCTTTTTATCTTCTTTTCTTGTTCACAATGTGGACAAGTTTTATAAATGGTCTCTTTGGAGATATTATATAGTGATCCTGGCTTTTGAAGAGTTGGAAAGTCAAACCAATAAAAATTAAGTATTTAATTAAAATGATAAAAACTAAAACCTAATAGCACATGAGTGAACTCTAAATGGTTTGATATTATTGGTTTGGCCTTTCAACTCATCAAAGGTCGGGATTATTATAAAATTTTCGTTCTCTTTGTATCACCTTTCATACCATAAGTATTCATTAAGTGGTAATTTATATACATTAGTATTCATTTTCTAAATTTTAGGTTTTTATTTTTATTTGATGGGAAACATTGAAAGGGTATAGTGCTAGATTCACCGAATTTGATATCTTATTTTTGATGAATTAATGTTAAATAAAATTTTTTAAAGGGTTTATTATATATGTGTAGTGGGTTCTGAGAGTAAATTAATTTAAAGATTTAAAAGAAAATGAAACATGAATTTTGATAGTATTTTTAGTGTTTTAGTAATTTGGAGAGGACAATGATTGAACCCCATTCCTCAATAATACACTTAAGACCTTCACTACTACTACACACCAACTTTGATAAAGATTAAAGAATGCGAAATGGATAGAATCACTTTTACTAGCTAAAGTTTAAATAACCAAATGGTATAATTCTTTTTTAAAGTATTAGTTGGTTAATAATTTTATCGGTATCTCCTTCTCAATTAAAAAAAAAAAAGTAAAATGGACATGAAAAATAAATTGCCAGCGACACCATCCGAATAGGAAATGTGATCATGGTGGCCGAAGACGTGGTAGCCCACTCATTCCCTCCCCTATTGCATTTTCTAGAGGCTTAATTTTTTAGAAACTTAATTAATAAACAATACTAATAATATGTATATAGACATATTAAATTAATTACTAAAAACTTTTGATATTTTTATGGTAAAAAATAGAATACTTTGTGTTTGAAAATCTTGTACGTCAAGCCAGAAGGTAAAGCATGCTGCTGTGAATTTTTGGTCCAGGAAAAACCTGCAATTAATTAGGACCCACAAACAATACGAGGACAAGTGGCAGATTAAAACAAATTAATCACATGTGGATCAGCCTATTATTTGATGATTGGGTGTTGAGGTTGGCATACTAATTAACCAAATTAGTCAACTATTGCTGAGTTCGTTATTGATTATGTCATTAGTCAATTATTGCTGAGTTCGTTATTGATTATGTCATTAGTCAAAGATTGCTGAAACAATAAACGATGATTATTACATATCAGTTAGCAGAATCAGATGTTGCGGTGCAGTTGCTACCCAACTTTTTTACTTCTGTGTTGGGACGCACTTTTTAGCAATCAAGTGATTCGCTAGGGTTTATTTGGTTGGAATAAATTTTATAAAATTTTTTTGGATTTTATTTTTTAAATTATATAAATATATTTGATTTAAATGAAAATTTTATAAAATTTATTTGGAGTTTTAACTTTTTAATTTTATAGAATTATTTAAAATTAAATCGAAACTTTATTAATTAAATACGTTTAGTTTAAATGAATTTAAAATTCATTTGGAAATGAATTCTATTTGGAATTTATTTGAAAATGCAATGAATTTCTCAGAAAAATTGAATCAAATAAGGTGTAAATTAATTTTTTTGTCAATAATCTTAAGTTTATTTAATCTTACACTTACAATAATTTCTCATGCAGTTGCTTAAATATGTATTATATGGGATGGAATTGAACTAAGAAAAACCTTCTATCAATTTTTCTTAATGTTATTGTTTGTCAATATCTCATAAAATTATGATTGTTAATTGTTAATGTTAACGGAAAAAAAAACTAATCTAATATCAGTAAATAAGGCATACTGCAACAATAAATCTCACCAGTCCTTTGCAATGATAATTCAATAATTGACTAAATGATGCTGCGGGGATCGTCCCAAGGCTCAATGGAAAACACTCTCTATTGATTTCTAAATATGAACTAAGCATAGGTAACACCATATGCATATAACCAGAGATTTAAATGTTACAAATTTAGCTAGGTGTGGACATAATTAAAAGAACGGACCAGTAGAGGATATTTTTTTTCGAACAACAGATTCATTGATAGAAAAGAGAAGCCACTAGGGCTGATACATAATAAAGAGGGAAATTATGATATTACTCCTACAGAGGTGATGGGTCGAAGTAACTAAATTTATTTACACTTAAAACAAACATAGGATCAAAGATCTAAATAAAGGACCAAAGTCCATTAGCAGTTGCTTGGATGGAAAGAATAACACACTACTTGGACGGGCTTGGACATCCTTTCAGCTTGCTTGCCTTAATCCTAGGCTGAGATTCACAAAGCTGGGCTTGAATTAGTTTCAAGGCCTCTATCCAATGGAGGCTAGGCTCTGTCCTAGAAGTGAACTCTCCAATGTTAGCTTTCCTCGCTTCTTTATCAGCGTGCAAGCATGCGTACATGAAACTGTTGTTCTGCCCAAGTGTCAACGCATCGAGCTATGGAACAGTCCTTTCAACACTTATCAATGGTGAGCATCGGTGCTTGTGCGAGCCACCATCCTCACCGAACTCTTGCGATATGCCTTCTGGAAATGGATTTAGATTAGGATTCAGATAGCACTTTGGGTTGATGATGATCAAATTATGCCCTTTTGACTCCTCCAAGTGGGGATTGCTTGAAGCTTTAACTTGCTTTTTTGGAAAAGCTATGTTCCAATAGACACCAACAAGGTTGTTCATTAAAGATCCTGAGACCCATGGAGGAAAGTTTGTTTGAAAAAAAATCTCATTGGTCTCTGGGACAACAGTAGTGCTAAATCGGGACACCACAATGTCCATTAACTGATCGAAAACTAGATAGAGAGATTTGCATCTGCTCCTAGTTTTGCTGGAAGGATCTTTAACACCCTTGAACTCAGAACATGCTCCATTAACACCATAGTCATGGCTGAATAGCTAGGTTTCCATAACCACAGTGTAGATGGTTGAGTTGTTAAAGGTTGGGATCAAGGCTAGTTGCCAGGATGGAAAGGTGATGAAGCTGGTGGTTGTGGCGGTGTGGACGACAAGGATGAAGCTGTGGAAAAGCAGGGTTGTGGTGTAGTTGAACAAGATATTGTGGGCTAGATGAAAAAACATCTTTCTTTAGACGAATGAACACAACAAAACATAGCAGTAGAAGCTACATCACCAAAAGAGCTGTGACCATAGAGAGACCTTCTCTCACTAACATATCGTTATCTCTCTCACAAGTAATACCCGCAGGGAATATATTTATATTGGACTAATGTAATATATGTGATAATTCAAAGAAAATTTTCAATCAACACATACTGATTTAAATAATAAAAAATTTTGTACAACAAGCCTGAAGGTAAAATTTTGGTCTAGGAAAAGCCTCAAATTAAGGGTATAAAATTTTCAAATATTAATACAAATAATAATATATGCACACACAACTAAATTGACAAATAAATATAATTGTTTTTCGATAAAATTTTAGTAATATAAGATAAATAAAAAGTAACATAACATAACAAATTAATTAGATTATAAATAGTTGTTAGTAATTGTAATATAAAAACTATTAAATCAGAGTAATTTGATTTGTATTTAAATTATTAATTTTTTATTATGTATGAATAATTAAATAATTTTTTAATTTAATAATAATTATTATAAAAAATATATTTTTATATTATAATAGAAAATATAATAAATTATTTTGAATTAAAAATAATTAAGTCATTTATGCTGTAAATGAAGACAAAATGGAATTATAAAATGCAATTATTAATAAAAGAAGTGTAAAAAAAATTTTATTTAAAATTAATTAGGACCCACAAACAATAAGAGGACACCTATGAAGTACCGACATTCTAAATATGGTAGAGTATTCGTGTCGGACACTTTTCGGACACCGACACGCGCCCTATACGGCCTGACATGTGTCTGATACGACTCTATTATTTTATTATTTTTTCTTTATAGGATACGGGACCGATAAGACTGGAATAAGGGACCTACATGGTTGGAAACTTTTAGGACACGGCGGGACACTTTTTTAAAACATTTTTTAGCTCCATTTTTTGTATAATTTAATTTAATTTATTTATTAATAAATTAATTTAATATTTAATTTAATTAGTCACTTTTTATGTTTGCCTTATATATGACAATTATAGATAATTAATTAAATTATTATATTAAATATTTAAATTTTATGGAATTTTTATTTTATTACACTAGCTTTATTTTTTAACAAATCATCTTTATATAATAGAAAATAATACACATTTTATGTGGAATAGATATATATACCCACCCGTGTCGTGTCCTTAAATT
>CATIWM010323885.1:0-12674 GCA_949671775.1 Mallotus repandus | reverse complement strand
CTAAGAAATTGATTGAACAAATATAATTTAATATTTGACCTAATTATCTAAAAAAATAATGAAATTTACGTGTTTTAACAATTTTTTGACAAATTTTTTTAAAAGAATATATTAAAATTGTTAAAAGACTATAAAGTTTGTGATTTTTTTATAAATTTTTAAAAAATGTATTAAAATTTGTTAAAATATGTAAAGTTCAAGATTTTTTAAATAAAAGTTGAAAAAACATGCTAAAATTGTTAAAACACGTAAAGTTTAGGATTTTTTTAAGTAATTAGGCATATATATATATATATATATATATATATTAAATACTAAGCTCTAAAATCATTAAGCCAAAAATTTGATATTTGAGTATTCACTCTAAAATCTAATATGTCAAACCATTAAAAATCATAATTTTTATTAAAAATAAAATATTTAATATATATATATTTACTTAGTGTTATTTTTTAACTAAAACACTATTATACATATCTCAATACTACTCAAATTCTAAAAATATTTATGTACTACATTTTTTTCTACCTTATACCTCTCAAAAATTTATTTAGTATTATTTTTCAACTAAAACACTACTATATATGCTATAATACTAATCTAATAATTTTGAAAACTAATCTTATTATAACCAAGAAATTATGGTAACAAAAATTAAAGAAAATAAAATTAATATTATATATTTTATTTTTAATTTATTAAACCAAAAATTTGCAAAGCATTTTTTTATAATTCAGCATTAACTCCTCAAATCTTATGTGTTGAATTATTAAAATTCACAATATTTTTTGTAAAAAAAATTAATAAATTCATTTTTATTAAAATACATATGTTTTATTTAATATAAAATACTCTAATTTAATTACATTTAAAACATTATCTTCATTTCCATAAAAAAAAAATAGCCTTTTGTTTTAACTGAAACATTCTATTATATTCAAATAAAAATATATTTTTTAACCTAAAAATAAAAATATGTAATTTTTCACTCATTTTCTATATTTATTTTATTTTATTTAGTCAATAATTATTAATAGTATGCATATAAAAAATTATATGTACTCTTAATAAAAAATAATAAGTTCTAACTTTTATATTTGATTAATTTGTAGTTTTTATTTATTATAATTATTTAATTATCTATTTTAAAATATGTATATTACTTGTAATCTGCATAAAACACAGATTCACGACTAGTTTATATATATATATATTAAATATTGAGGTCTAAAGTTATTAAGACAAAAATTTGACAAATATCCACCTTCATATTTAAGTATTCACTTTAAAAGTTAATATGTCTAACTATTAAAAATCTTATTTTTTTATTAAAAATAAAATATTTACCATAGTTATTTGGTATTATTTTTTAATTAAAATACTATTATATATATTTCAATACTATTCAAATTCTAAAAGTATTTATCTACCTTAAATCACTCAAAATATTTTTTCCACACCATTAATTTTTTTTAATAAATTACAATAATTACTTAATATTATATTTTTTAAACTAAAACATTATTATACATACTTCAACGCTAATTTAATAATTTTAAAAATAAATCTTATTATAACTAAAAAATTATGAAAATAAAAATTAAAAAAATAAAATTAATGTGATATAATTTATTTTAATTTATTCTATTTCAATTATTTATTTAATTATTTTATTTTATAGTCCGCACATTGTACAGATTCATGACTAGTTATATATTAGATGCCGAGCTTATCTATCTTTATATTTGAATATTCACTCTAAAAACTAATGTGTCAAACCATTAAAAATCTTAATTTTTAATTAAAATAGAATATTTACCTTATTTATTAAGTATTAGTTTTTAACTAAAACACTATTATATATATCTCAATATATATTATCTATTTTTATATCTTAAATCACTCAAATATTTTTTTCAAACCATTAAAATTTTTTTAAAAAATATAATAATTATTTAGTATTATTTTTCAACTAAAACACTACTATATATACGCTAATATTAATCTAATAATTTTACAAACTAATCTTATTATAACTAAGAAATTATGGTAACAAAAATTAAAGAAAATAAAATTAATATGATATATCTTATTTTTAGTTTATTTAGTTATACATTTATTTAAATTATTTATTTATTTATTTTACAGTCCGCACATTGCATAATTAGCTACTAGTATTATGATAAATCTCAAGACTCTTTAGTAATTACACCAAAGAAAATGACAAAAAAAAAATAAAATTGAAACATCATAGCTTCTTATCATGTCTTTGAGAAGATGTATTTCAAAATTGTTTGAAACAAATTGGTCTTTGATTGAATGTGCAACGTGCCATATCAGCCTATAAGCAAAGAGTTTAACGTAAACATTCTACAGTCAACTAACTTAATAAACTTTACCCATTTAGTCATATTTCTCGGCTTTAAATTTAACTTGAGGATGGCGAATGTCATCCTGGCTTTGGATTAATCTGATCTCCAAACTGCTTGACTGGGGATTGTATCCAACACTTTTGTAGTCATTCACTGTTCTCTGCAGAAGTGCCTGCAAATTTTGGTAGATATCTCTAAGCCTTCAGTATAAAGATTGCAAAAGAAAATGTAATCCCACATGAGATTATAATAGTTCCTTGAAAGCAAAATTGCAATGCAAAGACAACTGAAAGCTACTTATATATTCTTGCATTAATTCGGGGAAAGAAATACCTGCAAGCTTGATACTGCTAGTTCTGCTGCTCTACCAAGATCATCAGGGTATTTCTGGATACAAGGAAAAGAAAAGATAAATAAGAGATAAGAACCTTGAGGAAGAATTTGCTCGGAATCAGAACAATGATGATACATTACATTACTCCATCCAAGCAAAAGGGCAGTCATCAGATCCCCCGTTCCCTACATGAATATCAAGTGAGCAAAATATACAATGCAGAGTACCAAATAAAAAGGAAAACAAAAACAAAGGTTTTAAGAATTTGTTAGAACATTATATTTGAGGAGGCACTAGGAAAAAAGAATCTTTTTGCTAATCATGACCCCAAGTTAGATGGTGGTTTTCTGAACAAATCAAGTAGCAACACTAGTTGCACTAGTTAATGGAAAGGAAAATCAGCCTACCGTGAAATATGCAGGAATTTTTGGTATCAATATCTTGAATTGCTCAGGAGGTTGGCCCTATCATAAAAATGCACAGAAGCATAAAAATTGAAAACAAAAACCTTATATTTGCCTTTGAGCTGCTACACTATTGCAGAGAAAAAATATTTCATAAATGATCTATAACAAATATGACAACAAAAGTTTAAAAAAAAAAAAAAACAGCATAAAGGCTGTTTATTTGGCAAAATATTTACAAGAACGGCATATGCTGACACCAGAAAAATGATGGCAGCATCAGCTTAGTTTAAGAAGCTACAGAACCCGGAGTGGAAGAACAATGAAACCTACCTTTTCTTTTTGATCACTTCCAATAAGAAGAAGATTGCCATTTATGTTGATGCTTGTAATTATGACCTGAGACCCATCAAAAGATTACATTTTGCTGAGATTGGAACAATGAGTTCATAGGGAGTTTCTCAATAAATAGTATGCTTATGAAGCAGATGCAGAGGTTGAAATGAATGTTTGCTATAAAATGTCTATTTTTGTAAGCAAAGAGCAGCTTCTAAACAAGTTTTCTCATTGCACTCAATGAAAATTCAAAAAAAAAAAAAGAAAACTATCAGATCATAAAAAATATTAACTTTCGTGGTTAAATATCCAACTGAATCATGCACCGTACCATGTACAAACAAATTTATAAAAGACAAATCATAAATCTATATTTTTTAGCAACTCAATAATTATTAAACAGAATTCAGAGGCAGGAAACCATGACTGAAATGAGAAGACTGCAATTTCAAAATGTGGAAACCAAGACCATATGAGAAGACTGCAATTTCAAATATGACTACAAAATGGACAAAGAAGGGGAAGGCACGGGTTTCATAACAGGTTAAGGATAACAGTACATCACAAAAACCTTTGAAGGTCCAGCAGCATGAAGAATGTTACAAGCTTCCTGGCCATCCTTTTCAGTTACAATCCTGCAAAAATAAGAATCATGTCAGAAGGGGAAGACTACAGAATGTTTGTACTAAAAGGTCACATATAAAGCAAGAATAAAAAGGTCACAGATAAAGCAAGAATATAGCACCTAATATCTTTCTTTCATTGTTGCTCACATGTGAAATTGTTGTAGCTAAATTTTTCATAATAATAGAAGAATAAAGCTAATGGACAAGTAAGAGATTAGAAATACATGCAGGTACAAAGAATAATAACGTGGGTAAAGGATGATGATCCTAGAGAAGTCACAACCCAGTTCAATGATTTTTCTGCCTGCAGAACTAAATTAAAATGGAGAAGAGTGATACGATGATCTGGAGGCTCTACAAATTTTGAGAGGTAGCCTATGGCTGCTTAAGGGGGAGAAAAAGAATCCACATAGCCAGCCCCAATTAATTCGGGATTAACACTTAGTTGAGTTGGTTCTGGCTTCTAAAAGTTTTGTAGGAAAAAGTACTTGATGTAAGCTCCTTAAATTACTGAATTCAACTACATCTATAATATTTTAGATAATTTTTATTAACCATCAAATTCACCTGGCCAATATAGTTCATTAACTGCCTCATAGAGTAGACAGCAAAAATTCAAAACCCCTTATTTCGCTGCTTCTTTCCTTGGGGCAGAAAACCTGCCAATTGAATTACATATTTTGCATAACTACTACATTTCACACATTTAGCATTTTTCTGTTCATCGATCCATCTACCTTTATATCATTCTCAATTATGCAAATTTCTTCAATGCAAAACCAAAAAAGAAAAAGAAGAGTTATTTTCCATAACAATAAACTAAGCTAATAATTTATAAAGCTATTTATTGAAAAAAATAAATTGAGAAAGAAAAGATCATAAACTCAACAAGGTGAACTTTAGCACTACATTTGCATTGTGTCAGCAAATACCTGAACCCAGTCAGTTGTTCAGCTTCGAACTGGTTAGGGGTCAACATTGAAGCCACGGGGACAACCTAATATTGAATTTACCAAAATGTCTTATTATAACATCAAATTTAATCTAAATTATTTAACTGTGAATCAGAAGTTACTAAATAATGTAAAACAATTATGTGTATCAAATGCAACAACAATTACATGATCTAGATTTTTCATTTCAGTCAGTAGCCAAATGCATGGTATTTGACATTGCTCAATGATCAAATTAAGCCTCATCCAAGTCGCATTATTTTGTCCAAAGAGATCAAAATATGAATTTAAATTTTAAAGCAAACATAAACACAATGCAAATCTAATAATGTTGACTCACCTTCTCACGATACACAGCTATTAGCTCTGGTGGAACATAAAGCTTTCCTTCATCACCCAATACTGGATCACAAACTAAACAACAAAAAGCAAAATACTCATAAATAGACTTTCTCTTTTAAAGTTTCTCTAAATAGAAAAAAAGGGGTGCACCAATGATCCTGTTTCCATGCTAAAAGTAACGTCTGGGACACAGTAACAACGCAGTAAATGCCATGCTTACAGCCTCAAAAGCACTAGAATACTAGCTTTAACTCCACAAAGCTAAGGGGAGAAATGATTTCTTGGAAATCTAGCAATTAAAGCATGCATATTTGGTGTAATTCTACTAGTTAAAATCACTATAGATCCATCATAGGAAAGCATTCTTCCATAGCACAAAAATATAGGCAAGCATAATGCATAAACAAAGCTTTTCAGTAGAAATGTATATTCCCTACAAAATACTAGAGACATCAAGAAATTTGAAAGGTAAACACAGAAATTAGCTCTTCTATCAAATTATGACAGGACAAGCTGACCAGTCAATCAACTTCTGGTCCATGATTCTTTGACCATAGAAACAATTCATGTCAAGCCATTTACCTATTCTTCAAGATGATCTCCAATGTCCAGCCTAATCAACAGCATAAACAACAGTATGAATCCTTCTTAGATTTTATTTTTGTCAATTAAAAAACTAGTTGTATGAATTCAATCAGTTCTGCATTTTCTGCCATCATAATTATATAACTATTCTGCTGATACTTTTGCATGACTATACACTCATAAGTAATTATGGAACTATCAAAGCTAACAAGGGAAAGTTGTCCGTCAATAAACAATTATTGATACAATACAGAAAACTTAAAAAAAAGTAATAATTTACTTGCATTGGATCTGATTCAGGAGACAAAAAAAAAAAATTAACCTCTCATTTTTGTTTCTTTTCTCCTCTTTGGGCATGCTAGACGCCAAACTAAAATTACAATAATTTCTCCTACTTCAGTGATATACTTACCAGGTAGCAGAACTATTGGCACTTCTGTTTTATCTATTTTCCTTTTGGGGTAATATAAGAGCAAATGTAAAACAACAATGACCTTTCAACTTCATGATTTACTTACCATATATAAGTTTTGGATTTATGGACCGAAGCTTATTGACTACTTCCAATATGGTATTCAAGAATGAAACTGAACCAATATAACCTGGCAAATAAAACAATAAAAGCTGAGCCACATAGAAATGGAACAACTTCCTAATTACAGAAAAACAATATAAGTGTAAGCCAAAAAAGTTTCAAGTTCAGATTCCCCTCCTAACTTAAGAAGTAATGCCACTTCAATTATTACTAATCACTAAAATTCAGAGAAATTGCTAGTAAATAACAACTTTTGTAATGGTAAGTCAACATTAAAAAAGTAATTACATGAAAAGGCAATATTTCTCTGCTCATATCAATTACTAAACTCTTATCCTTGCTTATCACCTTTGTTTCTTTTATGAAACTGCCAAGAAACATACCATAAAAGAAAAAAAAAGGAAATCCATTTTTTCCATTATATTGTTGTAACTCCAGTTTCTAATTATATTTGTGCCAAAACCTTCATTGAGAATGACATCTAGCCTAAATAAATTTAAAACAAATGGGCAAATGACGCAACATACCTGTTAACAAATGAGTATAATACAGTAAGTCATTTCCTTCAAGGCCTTCTATGAGATCCCATAGTTGCTGTCCATTCAAAACTTGGCCTTTAAAGGATGGGTATCCTGCCCAATTCAAAGATTAATCAAACACAAGTCCACCTACATATGCCTGAACTTATACAGATTGACAAATGACATCGCACCGTATATCAGGCCTCAGAGATCCGAGACTGTTAGTGAAGTAGTATAAGCAGCTTGCCTGTATGGTTTGAGAATTGTACTGAATTGATTGGATCGACATCATAGCCTAGAAGCTGGAGAGGAAAGACAGCTGACTTATTGCCAACATATCCCTGAAACAGAACACACAAGGTTAGGTGAATGAATATAGAATCATACTATGTGAGTGATTGAGATCAGGGTCTGAAGCTTGAAGAGAAAGAGGGGGGAGGGGAGGGGAGGGTTATATATTTTGACTCTAGTCCCTCCATTTCTAATAAAAGTTCATTGTTAGTCTACTATAGTTCAACTTTGCACCACCACTTCCTCCCCCTCCCCCAAATACCTTTGATCTTAGTTCCGCCTTTAATTGAGATACCAACTGGACTATTCGATGCTATACTGTTCAATTGCTAAGAAAACAAAGTAGCTATGAAATATTTGGATTTCCTATAGGAGGCCTAAGGTTGAAATCCCACTTGATGTGGTGGACAAATGTTTATGGAAAAGAGAGAACTACCTCCTTTTGTATTGTTAATTTAACATCTAATATACAAAACCATAACTCTTCCCATTGGGTTGAGAACCAAAAATATGCAGAACATGAAAGAAACAGTTTCCATTAACCATGCCCCAAGGACAAATTTTCAAAATTATGTTGAAAATTCATGCATTCCATAGTGCTAGTAACCTATAGGATTTTCATGCTAAGGTTATTAAGAGCTCATTTATTGTGCATTCTAAAAATGCATATATTTACAAGGAATAAATTTGGATATATTATCTCTTTATCCTATATGTTTGCATTCTCACCATGGTTGTTGTCAAGCCACACTAGGGACACACAAAAGCATTTTTAATTTTAAAAAATAATTTATTCAATTTATGAATTGTATTACATGGCATATACCACGTCATGGATTTGCCTTACGTGTCAAATAACGCAACAAAAATCGTTATACATGTCCTATGCCATGTCAAATGAGATTCTAATGTGGTCTAATCCATGCCATCCTCTATTCCATGTGGCATTTCATCATCAGTTTATGGCACACGACATAAAATTAGTGTACATTGGTGCACAGCAGCATAGAATAAGGACAAAAAATCTACTGGTTCATTTCATGTTGGCAATGCACAAAATCGCTTAGTGCCTCACCCAACCAGAACAAATTGGACAAAAGTTTAACTAGCAAAAAAGAGAGAACACATAAATATTATATCCATATCTACTTGGATGACAAATGTAGCACAATACCATCTTTCCTTGTTAGAAAGATTACCTCCTAACGTCCTAACTTTGTCGCTTACATACAGAAATGATTGTTGCCAAAGTGATAATCTAATAAAATCAATCCCATATCTATGAATATCACGACAAACGGGGAAATACATAAATACCACATCCATAGTTACGCATTCCACGTGTATCAATAATTGTGACAAAATCCCATTATCATTTGCTAGATAGACTGCCTAACTTTGTCGCTTTCATAATCATCAAACAACGATTGCAAAAGGAGAAAGAATCCAATAAAAAATTGGAGATTGTGATTCCACTTCTAAATCTTTGTGCCTCTTTTCCCCTTCTCAACTCTTTCATCCCATTTTCTATATCAAAAACTATTTCCATCATCACATTCAATTTTTTATATAAGAAAAGAATCTTCATTCAATCATTTTTCTTAGCCTATACCTTATAATCAGATGAAGTTACATCAAATAACATGCAATTCATTTAAAAAAAAATCAAAAAAAATATTCCATCCAATTACATTCCATATGATTCTAAATAAACTTCCCAAGCAAAACAGGTAACTCCAAAAAATAAATAAATAAAAAATAAACTTTCTCTTCATTTTTCTCGAGAATCAAACAGGAAAAATAAAATTGTCACCTGAACAGTATGAGATTGAATACTGAGAACACGACCGGTCTCTGAAGGAACAGCCAAAGATAAAATCGGAGGCGCCATTTTCAGCTTTCTCGAGCTTATCGATCTTCAAAAAATTCAAAACAAAACAAACAATCAATCAAAAACAAAAAATTCTCAAAACCATAGAAACAGCAATCGAAAATCAAATTTAAAAATCGATTCGATCAATTGAGTAAAAAGGAATCGAATTTACCCGGAAATGAGAGTCCTAAACGCTGCAGCTCTCAGCGAAAAACGACGACTAATGAACGCAGGTCTTACCAATATCATAGAAAAAATAAATAAATAACTGTAACGCAGAGCAAGATTTTTGACTTCTCTTGAAGGGACTGCTTATATTTATAACTGATTTTGTTGACGTAAAATTCTGTGTGAAATTACTTAAAAGGAGTCAACTGTTTTTGAGGGTCTTGTGAATATAGGGTAAATTTGTGGAGAAACTGAGGGTATTTTAGAGAATTCGTTGAATAGGTGGGTCCAAAATCCGAGCAGGGAAGCAATCTACTGCTGTAGAGTATTTTTGACTTTGATAGGCGAAAAAGAGAAAAACAGAACAGTAAATTGATTCTGTGGTGGCGTTGTTTAGAAGACTGAAATTGAAAATTGAGAAGCATATGTCGACCGTTTTGAACCTTTAAATTCTGGGTTAATTATTGGAATGGTTCCTAAATTTTAATTAATTTTTAAAAAATTATTTAATTTTAATTTAGGATATTTTGATTATTAAATTTTTATTTTTATTTTGAATGTAGGTTTTATTTAAAATTTTAAACTTTAAAATTATATAATATTACTATTTTAGTCCAAAAAATTATTTTCTTACAAATAAACTCATATATAGGTTCTAAAGATAATAAATAAAATAAAAATATCTATTTTTGTTTTCTCTATTCTTTCCATTCACCTCTTGGTGAATATTTATGTTTATTTGACTGGTCTAATACTAATAGTTTGAGAGTTTTAAAATAAAAACAATTCAACGCATGAGAGGAAGAGGTTAATATTCACCAAGAATATCATAATCAATATACTGTGACTTTGTTGAATATAATAAATTAAAATATTTAATACGAACTGTATAATAAATTAAAATTTAATAAGTTTTTTTTTGTGCAAAACATTGTATTTTTGGAAATTTTTTTGAATACGGAGAAAGAATGTAAGAATTAAATGGACTATTGTCACTATAATATTTAATATTTATCACCGTATTTTATAAAAAATTAAATATTTATAATTTGTTATAAGTTTAGTTTATATTTTGAATTTTAAATGATTGTTTATTAATAAAAAATATATTATACAGTTCGTATTAAATTTTTTAAAAAAAATGCTCTTGTTATAATCTTGATCGGTTACTGGAATCTGAACTCTCTGTTTGATTTCTCATTTATTTAGAAACTATTTTAATCTAAACCAAGCAAATGATCTAAAAAATATAATAATAATATTAATAATATACAATTTTCTATCGTATTCAACACAATAACAGTTTAATTATGATATTCTTGGTGAATACTAACTTATAGAGTTCGTATTAAATTTAAAAAAAAAAACTGTTCTTGTTGTAATCCTGATCGATTATTGGAATCTAAACTCTCTGTTCGATTTCCCATTTATTTAGAAACTATTTTAATCTAAACCAAGCAACTGATCTAAAAAATATAACAATAATATTAATAATACACAATTTTCTATCGTATTCCACAATAACAATATTAATTATGATATTCTTGGTGAATAATAACTTCTTCCTGTCATGCGTCAAATAATTCTTATCTTAAAACTCTCAAACTATTAGTATTAGATTAGTCAAATAAACACAAATAATGGACAAGACTCTCTCCAATGGAAGACACGGAAAAAATAAAAATATATATTTTTATTTTATTTATTATCTTTAGAACCTATGGACTTATTTGCAAGGAAATAATCTTTCGAATTAAAATGGTAATATTATATAACTTTAAGGTTTAAAATCTTAAACAGGAACTACATTCGAAACAAAAACCAAAGTTTGATGACCACAATGTCACAAATTGAAGTTAAGTGACCTTTTTGAAAAACTAACTAAAGTTTAGTAACCATTCGAATAATTTACCCTTTAAATTACATTTTTTTTAGGCCTATTGGTTAAAAAAAAATCAAAACCTTTACAACTTGATGCAATTTTAATTCATTTTAAAATTTTGATATACCTGTCCTAATTTGTTAAATTAATAACAATTATAATAAAAAATTAGATTTGGTCAAAATTAAATCTAAAATTCTGATGTGGCATTTACCTAAGCTCTCAATCAACATAATTAATGTGAGCTCTATTACCGCATATACTAACTTAAGCTAAATAAACTTAAGATGTTTATAGTTATTGCTCAAGAAGATGGCATCTCTCATCTTTTTTATATTCTACATTATAATCCTTCATATCTATTTGGTTGGGTTCAAAATATGCTCTCCGAACTCAATAACTCAATAACTAACTTCCTACATTACCACAATTTGATGTCATTTCAAATCATCATGGCCCTGTTGTGTTATAGATCTTGTAGTTCTATAATCTATTTTCGGCTATTCTTAAGTTTTCACTGCCTACTTCCAATTCTGCTAATAACGACACCGCTCCAATCTCATTTTGAATTGATTTTTACCCCACAACCATCAATAATCAATACTCTATCAAAGCTAAGCCGTCCAAACGTTTTAATCAACTCGTAGGAGATAGGAGTACGTCTAGTCCATACACTGTTAGCTTATGCAAAAACAATACAATAAGAGAATTTTTTGCTCATAGAAGCACTCATCAAATACATAGGCTTCCTTGCCACACCGCAGGTTGGTTCTTTGAGAAAAGTCGCAACTTCATTGAAGAATTGGCTTTGCTTCAATTAGATAAGATTTAGCCCTTATTTGGTTCAATTCCATTAAGGAATTCATTTCCAAATGGAATTCATTTGCAAATGAAATTTTATTAATAAAGTGTGTTTGGTTTAAATGAATAATTTATAAAATTCATTTGAAATGAATTCCTTATTTTGTTATATTGTGTTTAGTATAAATCTTAAATTCATATTTTTGTCAAATAGACTCTTTTAAATATAAATATACTTTTAAAAATAAAAGTAAAGAGGAGTGTTTTAGTCATTTAAAAGCATAGACTTAAAATTTATGGAATTCATTTGAAAATTCTAACAATTTTGATAGAATTTGTTTTAGTTATAATTAATTTCACAAATTTAAAAATTTGGAATTGCAAATAAATTTCATACAAAATTCATTTAAACCAAATATATATCATATGAATTTACAAATAAATTTTATGAAATTCATTTATATCAAACACACTCTTAGATTTTTTTTTTTTAACCTTAGGTTAAGTTACTATCTTGAGTTAGTGTGGCAGCACAGTTCACATCAGTCATGCTAACAAGGAGTTTAGTTGGATGCCACATCAAAGTTTTCAAAATTAATTTTGACCAAAATTAGTTTTGGATAATTGCTACTAATATGAGAAATTAGAATA
>CATIWM010323882.1:0-11393 GCA_949671775.1 Mallotus repandus | reverse complement strand
AACATTTTCTGCAAGCTCGAATTCAAGTTATTGAAAAAGCAATCAGGAAATTGAATGAGTGCATCAAACAAGTTGAGAATATACATCCAAGTGGTGCATCAAATGAAAATATTGTAAGTATTTAACGGTTAACATTTATTTTAAATGATTTTAATACCATAGAAAATTTGACATTATCTTTATAACAATTTGTAGATGCAGTGAGCAAAAATTCTACTAATGCAAGATCCCCAGTATAAAAAAGGTTTCAAATTTGATCAAGTATGGCACATTTTGAAAGATTTTGAAAAGTTTAAAGATAACAACAACAGTCCAAGACAAGCTTTTCGATTACAACATTTCAACAATATTTCATCCGGGTTTGAATATTCCCCTTCCAATTCTCAAATACTGGAATCTCCTGAAGATACATCATTTTCTATTAATTTAGAAGATCATAACGTTGGTGGTTCTTCACACCCCATTGGAGTAAAGAAAGAAGAAAATGGTTGAACAATTTTTTAATATCGTTAGCATTAAAGAAAAAAATTACAAGGTTATAGAGTTGTTGGAAAAGCCAAGTCTAGATAGGCGACATGAAATAAAGATACAAAGCGAACAGATTGCCTTACGAAAATTTAGAGAAGAAAATAAAGTCTTGTACCGAGACTTGAATGCTATTTCTGATCCAAGAATTCATGCAATTACTCAAGCTAAACAAGAAAAAATTATTCGAAAAAGAGCACAACAACAACAAGTACCACCAGAACATGATGATTTTGGCCAATATTTTCATAATATTGGTAGATCTGGAACTGGTTTACCAGATTATGAAACTATTGTAAGCTTTGTGTGTTATGTTTAATGTTTAATTTTAGTTATCTAATATTTGTTTAATGTTTAGTTTAGAGTTCTAAGGTTTATTTAATGTTTGTTTTAATGTTTAATGTTTGTTTTAATGTTTAATGTAATGTAGTTTTAATGTTTAGATAAAAATGTTATTTGCAAGGAATGTTTTTTTAATGTAAAATTATTTAAATTTAATGTATAATTTTTTAGAATAAAAATTATTTATTTTTCATATATAAATATATTAAGAAAATTATTTTAAATAAAATAAATATTTTGGACTAAATTGTTAAAAAATTATGTCTATTCAATGAAAAATTGGACTAAATTAAATATGTTAAAACTTAATAATATAATTTAAAATAAAAAAATGAAAATTGTGTTGAAGTGAACATAGCAAACTTAAAAATATGTTTGCCATGTTCACCAACACAAAAATGTGTTGGAAAATAGGTATGGCTTGGAATGGAAAAATGCAAATTTTGCACTATTATAGTGTTGCGTTGGAGTTGCTCTTAAAAATGGGATAAAAAGTCCTAATTTTCTATGTGAAAAATAAAAATTAAATTAAATTAAAGTAAAACAAGATAACAATGGCAATTATTTATTAATTGAATAACATGATAAGGGTAATTGTAACTTTTTATTTAAATTAACAGTCTTTTTTAACAAAAGGATGTAACAGTTAACGGAATCAAAATTGAGGAAGTATTTAATTCACTTTTAAATATGAAGGGACAAAGTAATAATTATGACTCAATCTTAGGGATAATAGTAATTATCCCAAAATAAAAAGATATTGCCTTAATTTTGTGTGTAAATCTCTAATGCAATTTAATTACATGTATATTTTATATCCCTTTTTTTTCCTTATACTTATAGAATTTGGTGGGGGTGTTTAATTTTAGAAAATATTTTCTTTTTTATTTTGCTCTTTAATTTTCAGTTTTTTATTTTTTAAAATAAAAATAAAAAAAAGTAATTTATTTGTTACTTCTTATTTTGCATTTTTCATATTCTCATTTTTTTTATAAAATGTATTATAATAACTTTTTATTTAATATAATAATAATAATTGTAATTCATATAATATTATTTAATATTAACTTTATTTGTTTTATAAAAAATTGTAAATTATGCACACTTTATTATTTTAATTCGAAGTCATGAGATTGTTGTGGTGGTGGAGGAGATAGTGGAGATTGTGGTGGTTGTGGTGGTCGTAGTGGAGTTGTAGCCATTGTGTTAAAAGATTATAATGGTTCAGGTAGCGGAGGTTATGGTGGTGGTGGAGATATCAAAAGTTGTGTGGTGGAGATAGTGAAGGTTATGGTGGTAATGATGGTGGTAATGATGGTGGTATTCAACCATTATATTAGGAGACTATGGTGGTGGTGGTGGTGATGGTGGTGGCTGCGGCGGTGAAGGTTGTGATAGCAACGGAAGTTATAATGGTAATGGTGGTAGTAGAGATTATGGTAGTTGAGGAGGTTGTGGTAATGTCAAAATATTAATTAGAAAACTTGGAAAACATCTTCTTATTGATTTTCTAAAGTATTTTATAATTTGAAAAATTTAGAAAATAGTTTTTCAGTTTTCTAAAGTAGACAATATCACAACTAAATAATTAATTTTATTTTTTAGTTTTTTTTTTAAATTTTTTTTTAAAAAAACAAGCATTATTTTTCAAAACTAAATAGGTTTCAAGCCTTGAACATGTGAAGGATATCAATCAAAAGCCTCCTATTTTTAATTGTGATTTCATAAAAATATCCAAAATTATTTTCCTGCTAGCAAAGACATGAAGCTTATGTGCATACTCACATGTTGATTTTTTTAAAAAAAATTTTATATGAATTAAAGAAACACATGAATTATATTTCATTTTCCATATAAATCAAAAGAAACATATAACATCATCATCATCATCATCATCATCATATATATATATATATATATATATATATATAATTTATTTATTTGTCTCTCATTTTCTTTTACTTTCGCACACTTTCTTAAACTCGACAACTTTTCAAACTTCAAAAATAAATTTTTTTTGTAAGACTCATACATACATAAAATGAAATAATTAATATTTAAAAACAACAAATTTTCCTTTCTTATTATATTGACAAGAGATTATTAACTTCATTTTATTTTTTTCTCGCATTTTTTTCAACAAATCACACTTTTCTAGGTTTTCACTATCATTACCCACCTCGGGCCGTTGCCCTCGCCTCTTCCATTATTGTCATCTTTAACGGCCAAATTCATCATCATCCCCATACATCAATTGAACTTCTCAATACCTTCGTCCCTTATCCTTCTTTCATCTATCCTCTACCTCACCTCGATCGCCATAATTTGTTGTTATAAAAGAATAACAAGCTATCGGTGTCTCCATGTAAATTTTTGTCTAAATAGCTAAAGATTTTGAGTCTATAGGTATGGTTGATTTTGAAGGTCTTGATGATGATGATGAGAGATTTGAGATGCTAATGTTGATGTTTTTTTTAAAGTGAGATAATTTTTGGCATATTTTTTCCCTAATAGAGTTTTTTTTTTTTTTTTGGATTTTGTTTTATTTGTTTTATTTCTCAGTTACATAGTATGTATTTGGGTTTTTTAATTTTTGGTTGGGAACTCTTTATATCTCAAGTTAAAGAAGTGCATGAGACTTAAGATGTTATAAAGATGCAGGTTGGCTAAGAAATGAGAAGAGAAAGGAAAGAAAATTCTAATTTTTATTCTTTGGTTAATTGAAGGCGTTTGGCTAGTGGAAAAATCTGGCAAAAAAAAATATATATATGAAAATCAAGTAACTTAATTTTAAGAATTGTTGTTTTGGATTTTTTTTGGGCTAAGTAGGAGTGATTGGATGATGGGAAAGTAAAATAAATTGCCACAATTGTTTTTTAATATCAAGTTGTTTGGTTTATTAGAATTGTAAATGACAAATAAAGAATTTTGTATTTTTGCATCAACAAGATACATTTTATGTAATTTTTCTACAATATTTTAGAAACATTAATTCTATATTTTTCTACAAGCTTAGGTATTTGGATGCTGAGAAAAAGCTGTGAGTTGTAGGAGATATGGAATTTAAATTGTGAGTTTTTTAAAAAATTTTATAGTTGATGCTAACTGAAAATATATGGATTACTCAAGTAATATATTGAATTAGGTACGAGTATCATTCCCATAAAAATTAGGTGTTCATTACGATTACATTTAGTTAATAAGTCTAAACAAAATGAATGAAATTTAGAAATAAAGACTTGAACAAAATTCAACTTAAACCTAATTTTAAAACTAAAGAAAAGAATTTAAATTAATGCAAATTAAACCAAACAAACAATCAATTATGAATGCATGTACTACAATATCATCTTTCACTTAGTTCATATATTAACTCATCAATCATCTTACATTAACCTAATTTGGATATGTATATGATGCTTACCATTAATATACTTATACTCGCCTTACTAAGTTAAACTAATAAATCCTTAACTAAATTTACGTACAAGGTAAATCATGCAATATTATTCAAAAGGTATATGGGTTCTTTACTCTGGGCTATGGCTCCATTATCATAATACAAGTCCACTGGATCTTATATACTAGGTACAACTCCCAATCCAGTTATGAACTTATTGATCTAAACAACTTCCTTAGCTGCCTTTGAGGCGACTATGTACTCAACTTCTGTTATAGAATCAACAATTGTGTCTTTCTTTGAACTTCTCCAGCTCACTACAACTCCATTCAAATAAAACATATAACCTGACTGCAATTGAAAATCATCCTTTTTAGATTGGAAGTTGGCATCAGTGCAACCATTTATAACTAGTTCATCTTCCTTCCCACAATAAAGTAGAAATGCATCATTAGTCCTTCTTAAGTACTTAAGGATATTCTTAACTATTGTCCAATGACTTTCACTTGGGTCTAATGGTATCTACTAGTCATGCTTAAGGCATATGAGACATATGCATAACATGGCATACATAATGGATCCAATAGCAAAAGCATATGGAATTTTACTCATATGGTCTCGCTCATCCTATGTCATTGGACACTGAATCTTGCTAAGACTAATGCCATAAGGACATTGGTAAGAATCCTCTCTTAGAGTCTTGCACACTAAACCTATTCAGTACCTTGTCAATGTAAGTGCTTTGACTTAGGCCAATAAGCTTCTTAGATCTATCCCTATAGATTTTGATGCTTGCATTGATCAAAACACTTGCATATCTAACAATCAATCCATATGCACTGAACCATTTTATATTAGCATAGAAAATGAACCACATATTTTGCGTATTTCAAAAGACATTACCCCTAAAGAGAAGAGAGAAATTAAAAAATATTAATAAAATATTCAAAAGTATTTGCTTGGACATACAAAGACATACCCGGCTTCGATAATGAAGCAATCCAGGAAATGCTAGTACCGAAGACAAAGAAAGAGATTAGGGGGTTTCTAGAAAAGCTATAGTTTATTAGCAGATTCATCGCCAAGTTGACAGCGGTCAAGCTACTCAGAAAAGATCAGCCAGTTAAATGGAACGAACAATGTCAGTTAGCATTCGACAAGATCAGAAACTATTTAACCAATCCACCAGTCCTAAAATAACCAAAATTAGGGATGCCATTGACTTTGTATCTGGCCATTGAAGGGAACGCAATCGGTGTGATGCTAGCCCAAGAGGGAGAAGAGAAAATAAAGCATACAGTCTACTACTTAAGTAAGAAAATGCTACCTCATGAAGAAAAGTACAGGCAAGTTGAACATATATGCCTAGCAATGGTTTGGGCAATGAAAAAGCTCAGACATTACTTTTAATCCTACAGAATTTAAGTTGTATCCAAAATGGATTCAATGAAGCATCTCTATAAAGCTCCCTTTCTAATGGGAAAACTCGCCAAGTGTTCTGCTAACAAAATTTGACATGCAATATCTGACTAAAAAGATAATAAAGGGAAGAACAATCACTCAGTTTCTAGCCCTCAGAAGAAGTTCAACTGGACTTTCTAAATGACCTCAGTCCAGCCATTAAGGTATAGGGATGGTGTATGTACTTCGATGGAGTAGTTAACCAATTCGACGTAGGAGTCGGGATCATACTCCTAACACTAGAAGGTGAAGTTATGTCAATCCCTAAGAAGCTAGCATTCAAGGTTACAATAATGAAGTAGATTACGAAGCATGTACACTCGGAATAGAAGCTCTGATAGCTTTAAGAGTGACAGAAGTTGAAATATGCAAGGATTCCATATTAGTGATCAATCAGGTAATGGAAGAATGGGAACTGAAAGACCAACACTTAAGGCCATACCTGAGCCATCTGCAACACCTTACCTTATCTTTTCGAAAATACAAATTCATCCATCTCCCTAAAAACCATAATCAAATGGCAGATGTACTTGCTTCCCTTGCATCAGTATGGGAAGGATCAACCAAAACGCCTATGAAGACTCTAATCCTACTCAAGTTAGAGCAACCCAATCACGAATACCTTAGAATAGCAGAATGAAAGCTGATGAGAAACCCTAGTTCTATGACATCCAGAAATACCTCACGGAGAAGAATTATCTAAAGAAGGCAATTGAGAAAGATAAAATAGTTATCTGATAGTTGGTATCAAAATTCACATCACATCAGGGTGTGTTGTATAGGAGAACTTTAGATGGGGTATAACTATGATGTTTGAGTGAGACAAAAGCTGCAAGAGCAATGGAATAAATACATGAGGGTATCTATGGTCCGCACATGAATGGAGCAATCTTAGCCAAAAGCCTAATAAGACAAGGGTTCTTCTGGATAAAGATGATGGAAGACTATATCAAGTTTGTAAGAAAGTGCCATAAATGCCAAATCCATAAGGTTTAAGCCATCTTCCCCAAACAGAACTACACTATATATCTTCTCCATGGCCCTTCTCAGCATGGGTACTAGATATAATTGGGGAGATTCATCCAATAGCCCAAAATAGGCATAAATTCATCCTGGTGGCAATCGATTATTTCACAAAATAGGTCAAAGCAGAATCGTACACAAAATTATGGCAAAACAGGTGGTAAAGTTCATAGAAAGGAACTTGTTTTGTCGATACCAAATTCATCGAGATTGGGCAGATAGATTACAATATGCTTTATGGGGATGCCGAATAACAGTTAGAACTTCAACCGGTGCTACTCCTTTTTCACTAGTATACGGATCTGAAGTAGTACTCCATTGGAGATGGAGATTAAATCACTACGAGTAATAATTGAATCTGAACTACTTGAAGTACAATGGGCTCAGCAAAGAAATAACAACATCATTCTCCTGGATAATCAGAGACTCAAAGCACTATACCACACACAGTTGTATTAAGCTCAATTAGTGAGGGTCTTTAACAATAAATTGAGGCACAAGAGTGTGAAAATAGGGGACTGGGTGATAAAGCAAGCCAAACAAAATTTTTCGGACCTGAGAGGGAAGTTCAGGCTAACCTAGGAAGGCCTATATCTAGTCAAAATCGTCTTATCAAGAGAAGCAGTCAAGCTAATAGATTCTGAAAGGCATCAATTCTTTGAGCCAATCAATATTGATCGCTTGAAGAAATATTATGTCTAGAGTAAATATATAAAAAAATCAAAGCCTCTATAGAATTGAAAACTAAAAAAAGGCAAATAAGGCAAAAGTTAGGGGACTTCCCGCTAGGTTGAAAACCCAAAAGGGCAACCTAGGCAAAAGTTAGGGAAACTGAGAGAAAATACTTAGTTAGAAAACCTAAAAAGGCTAGCTAAGGACAGGGGTACTATCAAGTTAAAATTTGCATAAATATATATTTGCCCTTCTTAAATATTTTCAGTAAACATGCAAATGCTTGTCAAATTATGCAAGTGCATTTGAGAAAATGCAATACATTATTATCATATGAATCCATCAAATATGCTAAATAGAATTTGCATCCTTTCATTACAAACTTGTATTTCTCATCTGTTTCTTGACTGCAGATTATTATTGTCAGACCTCAAAAAAAAAAGACTTAGCTAGGCCCAAAAAGCTCTGACAAGAGATGCCTTAGGACAAAGAGGGAAGAAAAATAAACCTAAATTAGCACGAAAAGGTTCAAAAGGAGACACCCCAGGTAAAAGAGGGATAAATGAAAAACAAGAGGTGGGCAAAACAAGATAATCATCATCAGACAGAATGGTCATACAACAAGTACAAATGCTACAGTCATTATCAGAAAGTATGAAAGTTAGTCAGTCAAAAGCTCATAAAGCTATGGCAGATATAACAAATGTCATAAAGTACAACATATGGGACAGGCTCCCAAGATACATGCCCAGAGTCTCTAATCTCGGGAAAATAATACAAAATTAAGCAATCATAGCCAAAAGCCTACACCTAGCCTCCTAAACAACTACATCGGCCATGGTCGTCAACATAAGCAAAAGCTAGATCCACTCAGGCACCTTCGCCACCTGGGCCAGGCACCTTATCATCCCGAACCATGTGAAAAGTGGCCACCTCCTACTCCAACTACATAACACGCTCACTCTAAGAGACTTGCTCTCTCTCCCACTTATGGCTAACGAGATTGTAGATAAGAATCACAAATTACATTTATGCATTAATAAAGGCATATGCATTAGCATCAAGCAAGTGTAATAAAACATTCAATAAAAGAGGACGTACATTATGTGCGCCAGTAAACTCCATAAAATACTCCTGCGCGTTGATCATAGCAGTGTAGCAGAACTGAGCAGTAGAAATAGGCACCTACAAAATGAACAAAGAAGTTAGATAACAGACAAATCAAAGAAAGAAAAAGCCCTGAACAAAGGCAAAAGATTGATATGAATCGTGTCTGCAGGTGCTACATCTAACAAAGGCATGCTTGGCCTAGGTAAAGAAAAGCATGTCCTAGCTCCTGTAATCAACAATCCATACAACATCAGGGGAACCGTGTTCACCAAGTCACTGAGGATTGAATTGCCAGATGCCACACCGTTAGCATGAGTCGTTGTGTATGTCCTAGGAGTATCCTCTTTATCAAAGTGGGAAGAACCTGATGTCTTCTTGGTGATATCCTCAACACTATAGATAAGCTCTCATAACCTATGTCATTTACAAGTTATCGCTAACAAAGTTTGTTACATGCTTGTACATAAACAAAAAAAAAGCAAAGTTAAGAAATATATAGAAGATGCTAACCTAGAAAAAGAATGACATTGGGGCGCCTGTGAAGTCCTAGCTCTTAAACCCGAAGGCTATGTAATATCAGCCTGAGGAGGTAGAGGTGGTGGAATGAAATCACTGACTATAGTATCAATCAACTATGGGATCAAGATACCCATGTAAGAGAAGTTTGTGCCCTCCAGAAGATCCTCAGAAGGATACCCTCTCTCAACTCCAGTAAGCTCCTCTCAAGTGAACTTCTGGTCCTAGAACATATCACCAGAGGGAGTGATAGCAACTCTCCTTATAAATAGTCCATCCCACCAATGATGGACTTGCTCGCCCAAGTGTTACACCTTATCAATAAGACCAGCCAACAAGACCCTCCTCTGTGTCAGGCGTCAAGCAACCACCATCTTTGATGACCAATCCTCTCTTGATAACAACAAATAGGCACAAATTTGTTCAAAGGAATAAAATAAGCAAAAAATTGCCCAAAAAAAGAGAAAACTGGGATAAAAAATTCACCCTACCTGGCCATAGGTCAACCTGCTCATGAAATCCCTCGCCTTCGCAGAATTCTCAATCAAGTCAAAAATCTTCTTGATCCATTGCGAATATCGTATAAAGCCACTCTCCGAGAAATGCTTAAAAGTAAGATGAGAAAGCATTCCAAACTTATAAGCCCAAATCTATCAAAGAAAAGGAGTCAGAACATCCAGAATCAACAAAATAACTAATAAAGATAAAAGATCACACTCATGTCTAGCACAAATAAGCAATTGCATATCTGTGAGCCTCCTCTACAAGCTGCATCCAAACTAGAGTACAAATGAGAAAAAGTAGTCGTACCCCAGCTATACTTTGAAAAATCCCTTAAATTCTTCAGAACAAGCAACAATTGTAAATAACCAGTGCCAAAAGTATTTAGAAAGATGATGATGTTAAGCAGATAAAATAGAAAACATCGAGCCAGCTACTCTGAACTAACATGACCAACATCATACTTCTACTTGATGCTAGTAACAAGCTTTGTGTATCAAACCAGAGAAGAACAACCTCACTTCACGGAAGTAGTGGCCCCAAACAGACTCTTCATCCAATTGTTCCTCACCATTACAGAACTGCACGCCTCAATGCTAAAAAGGACAGCCTCTCTAAAGAAATTTAGCCCAGTAATAGTGGCAAAATCTAATGAAGTGATAGTTATCTCTCCGGAAGGCAAATAAAATATATGGGTGGTGTCCATCCACCGCTTGATAAAAGCATACATCACAATCTGGCTTGATGCATAAGAGCTATAAGTAAGGGCATAAATGATGTCGTCGAAGCCCTTCCTAGCAACCATGCACTTCACATATAATGGAAGACATAGATAGTACAAGTTGACCTTGTTGAAGCTACCAGGCAGCACAGTGACAGAACCAAAAACTACAATCTATAGGTGAACCCTTTTGAGCATTTGTCAAAAAATCTAAAATATGTCTTTTCCTCATTCTCGTAGGAATAAAATCAAAGCCAGAACCATTAACAAATAAAACAACACTAAATCAATCACAGCACGAGCTAGATAAAACATCAAGAGCTACAACAAGTGCTAAATAGATAGCAAGAGTTAAAATAACATAGCAAGTGCTAAACGGACAGCAAGAGCTAAAATACACAGTAAGTGCTAGATAGACAACAAGTGCTAAACAGATAACGAGAGCTACAGTAAGAGCTAAAATAATATAGCAAGTGCTAAACAGACAGCAAGAGCTACAGTAAGAGGTAAAATACATAGTAAGTGCTAGACTAATAATGAGAGCTACAACAAGAGCTAAAATAAGCCAACAAGTGCTAAATAGATAGCAAAAGCTACACAGTCAGTAAATGCTAAATAGACAATGAGAGTTACACAGGCAGCAAAAGCTAAAGTAGACAGTTAGAGCTAAACAGACAGGGAACAAGAGCTAAAGTAGACAACTAGAGCTAAATAAATAGACAACATGAACTATACAGACTATAAAATGCTAAAAATACAGCAAGAGCTAAAATGTACAAGCAAGTACTGGAAAGAACAAAAAAGCAGCAAAAAGGCAAGACAACATGTGCCAGATAAAACAGTGAATGCTAGAAAAACAACAAGAATTACTACAAATAAAGCTATAAAGATAGTTGTTGGTCGGTTAGCGCGGGAGGGACCGCCGCGATCACAACAGGATCTACGAGCTTATAGCATTGGGGCTGAAAATGCCTTAGAGGAGGGGTGAATAAGGCAATCGAATTCAAATCGATAGTAATTGAAATTTAAACAAAAATAGAAAGAATGTTGGGAAGAAAGAATGAAGAACACAAAGATTTAAGGAGTTCGGATTCAACAACAATCCTAAGTCTCCACCTAACT
>CATIWM010323868.1:0-14670 GCA_949671775.1 Mallotus repandus | reverse complement strand
AATCTATTTCCCTAGATTGATTTTTACAACTTGAGTTTTAAGCTCAACTCAAACCTTACAACTTGAGTTTTCAAGGCTCACTCAAAAACAGATTCACAAGTGCTTTGAAGGCTTACACTAAAACCAAATTCCCAAGTGTTTTAATGGCTAAACACTTAAACCAATTCCTTTAGAATAGAACCTCACTTCCCTTTTCTTTAACCTTAAAAAATAGAAGAATAAAAATTTCTATTCTAACACTCACCAAACTCACACGAGAGTTTATTAAATACAAGAATGAATTAAAGAGAATTTTTAGCTTAATTGAATGCTTTGAAGTATATAATGAATAAACAAGTTTCTTAACGTCTAAATGATCTTCAAAGGTTGTATTTATAGTTGAGCAATTCAATTATAGTTGTTAGAAATAATAATTTTGTTTCTAACAAATTCAAACTTCATTTGAATGAAATTTGGACTTTTAGGCTATATTTTCTCTGGTCCCAATCGTGACCACACTGATCCCAGTTAGGATATTCAAAAATACATTCGTTATAGCTGTTATATTTGAAGCCTAAGCTGGTCTCAGTCAGGACCACACTGATCCTGATCGTGACATTGGCTCGGGATATGTTCTGGAATTTTTCTTCAATTTGGTGCAATTTTGGTCTCGGGTGGGACTTGCATAGTCCCGGTCGGGATCATGACTTTTAGCCATTGAATAAGATCGCATCGGCCTAGGCTTCCTTCAAGAAAGTTGTAGGTATTTATCTTATCTTTCTATATCACTTTGAATCACCTCATTTAGACATCTTTAGCTCAAGATATTGTTGAAATAATAAGAGCTACTCAATTCAAAATGAAAACTGCATATGCTGATTTTAACTGAAGATTTCTAGACCCAAATGAATTCAGATTTTGACAAGTAAGATCAATTCAAAAAACTTGTGATGTCTACTTAAAATGTTAAGAAGATAACTTTCTCATTATAAAGGTCTAAGAATTCCAAAGTCCTCCTAGAATCTCGAAGGTTGATTTAGCCCAAAAGTTTGCTTAACTTCATTTTGATTTTCATGATAGTCCTAGCTTTTACACACTTAAACAAACATATTAAATTCTCAAAATCAAGTTTGTTAAGGTCAAAATCAAGATTGATTATTGCTAAGGTTAACACATAACATGAATTCTCAATAAAGGACAGTCCACTGTTTAAAGTTTAAAAAAGAAAACAAACACTTAATATTTTTAAAATATTATTTTTATGATATGAATAATTTTAGGGGGAGTAAAATTGATTCAAATTGTCACACACTTCACTTTATATTATTCTCACAAACTCAAAATAAGTTTGTCAAAATCAAAAGGGGAGATTGTTGACCTTAGCAATAATCAATCTTGATTTTGATCTTAACAAACTTGATTTTGAGCATTTAATATGTTTGTTTAAGTTTGTATAAGCTAGGACTATCATGGAAATCAAAATGAAGTTAAGCATGTTTTTGGGCTAAATCAACCTTCGAGATTCCAAGAAGATTTTGGAATTTTTAAACCTTTATAATGAGAAAGTTATCTTCTTAACATTTTAAGTAGACATCACAAGCTTTCTGAATTGATCTTACTTGTCAAAATATGAATTCATTTGAGTCTGGAAATCTTCAGTTAAAATTAGCATATGCAGCTTTCATCTTGATTCAAGTAGCTCTTAGTATTTCAACAATATCTTGAGCTAAATATGTCCAATTGATGTGATTAAAAGTGATATAGAAACCTAAGATAAATACCTACAAATTTTATGAAGAAATCTTAGGCTGATTCGATGGTGTTCAATGGATAAAAGTCATGATCCCGATCGGCACTATGCAAGTCCCGACAGGGACCAAAATTGCACCAAATTGAAGAAATCTTCCAGAACATATCTCGATCCAATGTCATGACCGGGATCAATGTGATCCCAACTGGGATCAATGCAATCATGACTGGGACAAGTGCAGGCTTCAAATATAACAGCTACAATATATATATTTTTTATTATCCCGACCGGGATCAGTGTGATCACGACTGGGAACAGAGAAAATACAGGCTAAAAGTCCAAATTTCATGCAAATGAAGTTTGAATTTGTTGGAAACAAAATTATTATTTCTAACAGCTATAATTGAATTGCTCAACTATAAATACAACCTGTGAAGATCATTTAGAGGTTAAGAAACTTATTTTTCATTTATACATTCTCAAGCATTCAATTAAAGCTCAAAATTCTCTTTAATTCATTCTTGTGTTTGATAAAATCTTATGAGAGTTTGGTGAGTGATTAGAATAGAAATTCTTATTCTTCTATTTTCAAAGTTTAGAAAAAGGGAAGTGAGGTTCTATTTTAAAGGAATTGGTTTAAGTGTTTAGCCATTAAAACACTTGGAAATTTGGTTTTAGTGTAAGCCATCAAAACACTTGTAAATCGGTTTTTTAGTAAGCTTTTAAAACTCAAGTTGTAAGGTTTGAGTTGAACCTAAAACTCAAGTTGTAAAAATCAATCTAGGGAATAGATTGTGGTGATTCAAAATCCTAACTTGGGGATAAGTTAGGTGGAGACGTAGGATTGTTGAGAATCCGAACTCCTTAAATTATTGTGTTCATCATTCTTCCTTCTCAATATTCTTTCATTTTTGTTTATTTTTTTTTAAGTTTTGATTTTTGTTTAAGAGCCCTATTCACCCCCCCCCCCCTTCCTCTAGGGCATTTTCAGGATATTTATATTAGAATTCAAGTATCATCTAAGAGTTTTACTATTAATTCACATACTTAATTATCTTAGTAGAATTAACTAATCAAGGATAATACTAGAATTAGCCAGTAATAATAAAAAAGCCTCTTTATTATTAAAATAGAAATATGACAAAGTCAAAGTATGGCCATTACATATTTGGCCTAGGGCATAACACTAAAAAATTTTATGCTAAAAGAGAGCTTTGTGGTATCATTTTCTTTGTATACAACCTAGTTTAATGACAGAAAGGGTGATTGTGCATGGAAATCCTGTCCCAATTGAAAACCAACGCATTATACAACCCCAAGGTGACAAGAATACTGGTGAAGGGAATCTAAGCTATGGACTTTTGGGGGATTTTTTTTGGATTTTTGCAATTTTTAGCTAGGATTTTTTCCTAGATAGTGTTTTTTTTTATCATTTTTAGATGTTTTGAGACAGTTTTATTGAGTTGATAATAAAAATTTCTATTTTTCCCAAATATTCACTGACCAGACAGCCTTGGAATATATAGAGCGTTTGGATTTTGAAATGATTGCGCAATGCGAGTTCTGAAGGGTCTAACTTTAAGGTCCAATTGAACTGTGGGGCCCATAATATATCAAAACAAAGTTGACTCAGAGACATACGAGTGGGGTTAAAGCTACAATCGTAACACAATAGCTTCAGGCCTAAAATCCATCGTTTAGGGCTTCAAATTTTAGTTTGATTTTTTATGTTTATTTTTGGGGGTTTTTATTTGTCTTTTCACAATTTTCAGCTAGGGCTTTTCCTAGATAGTGTTTATTTTTCATTTTTAGATGTTTTGAGACAGTTTTGTTGAGTTAATAATAAAAATTTCTATTTTCCCCAAATATTCCCGGACCAGATAGCCCTGGAATATATAGAGCGTTTGGATTTTGAAACGATTGCACAATGCAGGTTTTAAAGGGTCTAACTTTCAGGTCCCATTGAACTGTGAGGCCCATAATATATCAAAACAAAGCTGACTCAGAGACATACGAGTGGGGTTACAGCTACAGCCGTAACACAATAGTTTCAGGCCCAAAATCCATCGTTTAGTACTTCAAATTTTAATTTAAGCTTCTATGTTTGTTTTGGGGTTTTTTTTTATCTTTTTGCAATTTTCAACTAGGGTTTTCTCCTAGACGGTGTTTGTTTGTCATTTTTAGATGTTTTGAGACAGTTTTATCAAGTTAATAATAAAAAATTCTATTTTCTCCAAATATTCACAGACCAGACAGCCTTGGAATATATAGAGCGTTTGGATTTTGAAATGATTGCGCAATGCGGGTTCTGAAGGGTCTAACTTTCAGGTCCCATTGAGCTGTGGGGCCTATAATATATCAAAACGAAGTTGACTCAGAGACCTATGAGTGGTGTTACCATTATAGCCGTAACACAACAACTTCAGGCCCAAAATCCATCGTTTAGGGCTTTAAATTTTAGTTTGAGCTTATCTGTTTATTTTTGGGGTTTTTTTTTGTCATTTTGCAATTTCCAGCTAGGATTTTTTCCTAGACAGTGTTTGTTTGTCATTTTAAGATGTTTTGAGATAGTTTTGTTGAGTTAATAATACCATCATTTTAATTAATTAATTATGTCACGACCCGAACCGAAGGTTAGTGACCGGCACTAGGAAATAGGGATACATAAAATAATCAAATCCCGTAGCAAGCCTTAAAAAAATTTTGCGGAATAAAAAATACACTAAACAATAAAATAATAAATGCACAATATTAATGTCATAAAACAATATTCTTTAAATACAATATCATTCAAATATAATATTTAAAAGTTAGATACAATCAGAATACTAACAATACAAATTTGAAATTTAACAACTGCGGTGTCTAAAATTTAGTTATACAATACAAAATCAAATTAACGTACACAATGCAGCCGGTGAAGAATGAACTCGGCGTAAAGTAGAGGTACTAGACGATTGACTGTGAGATCCTGAAAAAAAAATTGAGGGGAATCAGACCTCACTGAGTGAATTAATTTTATAAAATGCATGATGGTTTTAAAAACCATTTATTAAAACCCTTTTTAGAAAAAAAATAATTAAAATTATTAAAATCATTTACTTTTCTCGATAATATTCATATCGAGTCTCTTTAAAACTTTTAAATTAATTTAATATAAAATCTTCGTATAAAATAATTAAAATATTTATTTTTGGTGGAAAACTGGTAAAACCCTAAACTATTATTCTAATAGTCTTTCGCTCTCTTAATCCAAGTGACTGTCGTCCCGAGAGCAAAGCATCAACCGAGTTACTGCCACAGTCATTTCACTTATTCCATATTGGATGTCACGAGAGCAATGCATCAACCGAGTTACATCCTTTTTCATTTCATTTACCGGCCCTAGAGCAACCCATCAACCGAGCTCTAACCATTTACATATATATATATACTAAGATATTACCCATATGCACGTGGTCCTAGTGATACCCACTACGTAGCACGTTCTACCAATATCTCCAAATAAATTTGGATTATAAATATTTAAATCAAATAAATAAATAATTCATTAAATAAAGAATAAATAAACAATTAAATCCATAATAAATATTATCGAATAATTTATCTTTTTAAACATGTTTTATTCTTCATTGCTGGAAAATATATTAAAATCACGCAACAGACATTCTATAAAATTAACTCACAGGTTGAGCTTGTCGGGCGATACGTTCTCTGCTGCCCTGGTGCTACAGCTCGTGCCCCAGAGTTCTCTAAAATAAATAATATTTATTTAAAATATGCTCATAAAATAAAATAAATAAATTCATGAAGATTTTTCATAAATTAATAGAGTCATGAAATAAAGGAATTGACTCGATCTAAGACACAATGCTAAACAGACTCAGAACTATGACACAAGTCGATGTCACGCTTTACGAGAAATCTACCAAAAATTCTGTAGAGTCTCCTCTGTAAAATGGACAACCCTCTACTAAAAGTAGAGCCGACCCTGCACGAAAACATACTTCAAAAATTCTACACAAAACCACACTTGGGTCAGACTCTCAAACTACACATAATTCCGATCGAGTTCCAAATTCACAATAATCAATAAAATAATATAATTTTCAATAAATTACCAAAAATCATAAAATCTCATTTAATACCACAATTCAAATTATTTCCACAATAAAATGTAAAATATATTTATTTTCGAATAAATAGTAAAATTATAACTTATATTTAAATTTTCGTTAAATAACATATAAAATTCAAATCTTACGATTAAATTAACATTTATTGAAAATAATCATTTAAATTACTTAAATGCATTATAAAATTAGCAAATAACTCAATTAAGCTTAAAATAACAAATAAATTTGTTATTCTTATATTTTTCAAAAATTAGTAATAATTAACTAAAAATAGGAAATAATTCATAAAAATCATTTTTATACCATTTATTACTCAAATACTCTCTAAAACATATTAATTAACAATAATTTCCACTAACATATAAAATTCACCAATTTCTCCAAAAATTCAATTTTCACATAAACTTTCAAAAATTTATAATAAAAATTATGTACATAATTTTAATAAACTTTCTTCATGAAACTTGCTCAAAATAATTAGTATACTTTATTAAAAATATATTCAGCCCTATACCAGAGCGGTACCAGAACAGTAACTCCAATCACCGGAAATAGTATAAATTTCAAAAAAATAAATAAAAATCATCAATAGTTAGCTCATAACCTCTAAAAAAATTAATCCTAAAGCATCAACACCTAATAAAATCATATTGAAGCTCAAACCAACCATTTTACTCAAGAACACATAATCTAAAAATCGAATTTTGAGAGGCTTACCGGAGTTAATTCTTTAAAAAAATTAAGAAATTGAGTAGCTCAGAGGATGAGGAAGCTAAAGAACTCAAGCTTGCCGGCTGAGGACGCTAGCAAAGTCACCGACCAAGAAAATTGAAAACCGGTCGAAAACGAAGCAGAGCGAACTGAGAGAAGAGAGAAGAGAAGGCGGCTGCTGGACGGTGACGAGGGGACTGTGAGGCGATGGCGAGGGTGGCTGGCTACAGTGGCAAGCTTGACTGGTTCAGCTCCGGTGAAGGAAGAAAGAAAGAAAGAAATAAAGAAAGAAAGAAAGAAAGAAAGAAAGAAAGAAAGAAAGAAAGAAAGAAGAAGAAGAAGAAGGAAAGTAAAAAGAAAGAAAAAAAAACACTGTCAGTCTCAAAATATATTTTATGATTTTAAAATAAATTCGGGTGTTTACAAATTAAATAAAATTAAAATTTCAAAAAAAATAAATCTTAATTACAAAATTATTTACAAGCGGTAGATGTTTAAATAATGGCATGACAGGTTCATCCAATTCATTTTAGATTTTAGATTTCATCATTTTAATTGGTTGTTAACATAAAAATAAAATTTAAAAAATAGAAATTGCAAAAAAAATTTACTTAAAAAATTATTTGCAAGCTATCGGTGTTTAAATCATAGCATGACGGGTTCACCAGTTCATTTTAGATTTTAGATTCCATTATTTTAATTAATTGTTAAAATAAAACTAAAATTTAAAAAAAAATTATTAAAAAATTATTTACAAGCTATAGGTATATAAATCATGACACAACGGATTCACTCAATTTATTTTAGATTTTAGATTCCATCATTTTAATTAATTGTTAAAAACATAAATTTCAAAAAAATAAATTTTAATTAACATTGGAAAAATATAGCAATTGCCCCCAAAAAAAATTGTCCTTTTGCTACTCGCGGCTTCTATCAACATCCTTGTTTCCCTCCATGAATTCTCCATGGCAGGGAGTTTATGCTTAAAAAAAGGTAAATATATTTTTTGACAAATTAAATTTTTACCATTATTTACTTTATAATATATGGAAAGTTATATAATAGTTTACGAGTACCAATTTTGATTGGACACCTAATTAAATTGATAAAAATTTAAACCGAAAAGAAAATGGATGAACTTGTTGTATCATAATTTAAAGACCCATATTTTATAAATAATTTATTTATTTATGTATTATTTTTATAATTCTTGAAACAATTTAGAGATATAATGGTAATGTATCACTAACAACAACATACTGTTTAGTAGCAGCAACATACTGTTTAGACTGCTGCTAGCTCCATAATGATTCATTTATCCCTTGTTTCGTTCAATTCCATTATGTTATGTTTGGATGCAATGGATTTGATCTCTTATTTAGAAACTACATGAATTTGTATCTATGAGAATTTGAAACAAATCTACAATGAATTTAATAGCTCATTTAATAAGGATTTGAATTTTAAAATAACATATAACTACATATTATTTGAAATCCTTATATTTGAAATTTAATATTTGAAATCCAAGATTTCAAATCAAATGTTTGCATCTAAACACACTCTTAAGGAATTCATTTCATTTTCAAATAAATTTTAAATAGAATTCATTTGCAAATGAATTTCAAATTCATTTGAACCAAACACATTTCATCAATAAAAATGAATTTAGTATTAAACAAAGGTGGAGATTTTTGCACTCCACTTAATTATAAATGCACTCCATATTTGACTTTTTATTAATTTAAATGACATAATTATCCTTACTCTTGAATAACTTTTTTATTCGTTAATACAACATTTAAATTTTTCATGTTTAATTGTTTTAATGTATTATTTATTTATTTTTAATGTTAAATATATATTGAGTCTTAAATATATACTTAATTTTTTATATCTCAAAAAAATAAAAATAAAAATATTAATATTAATATTAGTATTTACAAGTTATTAACTAAAAAAATGTAGATTATTGGTTAAAATTTTAGGGAAGTTGGATTTCATTATTTAGTTATAAATTTTTATTGATTTTGATGCATTTTAAATTATTTGGATATTATTTTTTTAGATTTATTTCATTACAATAGGTTAATATCTAAAAATTTATTTATATTGTGTATTTAATACAAAAATTTAAATATATGATTTATTTTCAGAAAAAAATAATATTTAGAATATAAAATAAATAATTGGAGAATTAATTGTATTGATATTAGATTATAAAAGAAAAATAAATATTATATGAATGGTATTAGATTATATTTATACGATTGAGTTTGATAATTATACAAGGGTATATTTAATTTTTTCATAAAATAAAATTCTTTACAAAAAATATTTTTGCAAAGTAAAATAAATTCAAAAATAAAAAAATTTATAAAAAGTGTTATTAAATATGATATTAAAATATTTTAATTAATTATTATTCCAAAAAAAAATATTTTAACTATTAAGTAGCTATTTTAAATAGAGGACGGCTCTGTTAATTAAACAAAAAAATATAAAAAAGAGAAAGTTCAAAAATATAATTTATCAAAAAATATGTAATATGTTGAATTTAAAAGGTTAACCAAAAATGAAATTGAAATTGAAATTAAAATTGCACTTTTATAAATTTTTTATTTTAAAATTATTTTGCTTTATAAAGATATATTTATTTTTCTATAAGGAATTTTATTTCATGAAAAATAAAATATGGCATTATTTCTCTTTTATAATCTAATAACAATATAATTGATTCTCTAGTTATTTATTTTATATTCTAATGATTAATTTTTTTTTAAAATAAATTACATTGTTAAATTTGCATATTAAATATACAATATAAATAAATTTTTAAATATTAACCTGTTGCATTAAAATAAATCTCAGAATATATATCCAAATAATTAAAAAGTACCAAAATTAATAAAAAATTATAACTAAATAATGAAATCCAACATGCTTAAAATTTTAACAGAAAATATACAATTTTTAGTTAATAACTTACACGTATATATTATTTTTTTTATTTTTAGTTTTATTTTTTATCTTTTTTTGCAAAATAAAAATTTAAGCATATATTTAAAAATCAATAAATAATGTATTAAGATATAAAATGTTTAAATGTTGCAATAGCCAATAAAAAATTATTCAAGAATAAGGACAATTACGTAATTTAAATGATTAAAAAGTCAAATAAGGAGTGTATTTATAAATAGGTGGAGTGAAAAAATCTCCACCCTTAAACAATTCTACAAAATTAAGAAGTTAAAATTGAAAATAAATTTTACAAAGTTTTCATTTAAACCAAACACATTCACTTGGAAAGTTTTCATTTAAACTAAATATATATATTTTTTTGATAAAAATTAAATTTTTTTTATTAATATTAGTAAGGGGCACCAAATACATTCACTTGGATTGGCTGATAAATTCTATGAGAATATGTTTGGATGCAAACATTTGATTTGTAATATAAGATTTCAAATATTAAATTTCAAATATAAGAATTTCAAATAAGATGTAGTTATAGCTTCTCACTAAAAATTGGTTGTGCCTCTGCGAGCTGACATAACTAAGAGACAAAAAATCCAACTGTATATATGGACTCTCTTACGAATACCCTCTGCGAGCTGAAGGAACCGCCGCCTCTATTATCGAAAGAGGACAACATAATGATTAAGAAAGTGAAAATAAGAGAAGGGGAAGAGGATGGCGAGCCAATCAAGGTACAAGCAGGTGTCTCATTCATGGATAAACTTATGTCAGGGAAAGATAGTAATCAAAATGTAACAATGGAGGACTTAACTGAGATTGAAGTTCTGGAAGATGATGTAAGGAGATGGAAGGAGAATGGAATTATGGTCATAGAATTTTCTGATCGGATTCAATGTCTGTTAGCCAAATCCCTTAAGAAAGCAGTGACTGTGAGACTTTTAGGGAGGAAGATTGGCTATAAGATGATATGCTCGAAAATTGGAAGTATGTGGATGCTTGATGAAGGATATATAGTGGTTGATTTGGATAATAATTACTTCATGGTTAAGTTTGAAAGTAATGAAGATTACTCCAATGCACTCCTTAAAGGTCCACGGACAATCTTTGGGCATTATTTAATGGTCCGACCGTGGAGTCATGCATTCAACACTAGTTACAATAATCTATCAGTTGTGGCAGTGTGGGTACAACTTTTGAGCCTTCCATTGCAGTATTACCACAAGAATGTCCTTAGAGCCATAGCCTGCTTTATAGGTCACCCACTTAAGATTGATTATAACACCTAGGAAGGGATAAGGGGACAGTATGCACGAATTACAGTAGAATTGGATCTTTAAAAGCCTCTGATCTCTAGGTTACGGGTTGATGGTGAGTTCAGGTGGTTGAATATGAATGTTTGCCTGTTATTTGTTATAATTGTGGCCGCTATGGCCATAATAGTGACATATGTCCTTTTAAAAAGAAAATTGATATTGATAAAGATAAGGGAACTGGCAGTCAATATACCTCTTTTGGGGAGAATCATTTGATGCCATTTGATGTAGATGGTGATCACAGTGCGGAAGTAGTGGATGAATCGTGCTTGGGCCCTTAGATGCATGCTCAGACGAGAATTCAGAGAAGTACCATTAAGGTAACTAACCAAAAATTGACGAGATCATAGGGATCAACTGGAAGCATGGGTCAACAATTCACTATCCTATCAAATTTTGAAAGTGAATCAGGTGATGGTGTGATTGATGGAATTATGTATGGCTCATGACTAGAAAACAAGGTAGCTCCTTTTAATTACTATAAAAGGGGTGAAAGGAAATAAGTTATAGATCCAAAAAATACTGGTACAAAATCTAACCACTCTGTTGGGCTTTCTACAAAAACTTGTAAGGCCTATGGTAGTAAGCAATAGGCCCATAGTAACTGTGAGCAAGGTATTTGTAGACAAGTCTGGTTTTTTTATAGCTCCCACTAATTTTACTTTCAAGAATCCATGTCAAATGAATTCTCTCCCTCATTCTAAAATTGTGCCTGAAAATACTACTCTTGATAACATATGCCATTAGGTTGTACTTAGCTCTGCTCCTAACCACGAAATGTCTCAAAAACAAGCAGGGCTTCGATCCAAAAATAATAGCAGAATGGGCAAACCTATGGAGCAAAAGCAGATGTTTCACTTGAAGGGTAAAACTAAGATGAAGAAACCTTCAAACAAAGCTCCATAGGAAGGTCTTCAAAAGCTAGAACTTGATGAGGTTGTAAAGGCTTCTCAGGTTAAGGAAAATGATGATGAGAAGATAGTAGAGGCAACATCCTCTCTCCAGCAATAACATAGTGGTTGTGGTTTTTCTTAACTTTCTTCTATTTAATTGTGATGTCTATTTTTCCTGGAATTGTCAAGGGTCAGGTAGCCATGATTTCAGGTGTACTTTTCTATCCTTTATTAAATTGTACAATCCAGCTATGTTAGTTTTGATGGAGCCGAGAATTAGTGGCAAAAAAGCTGATGAGGTTATCCAAAGTACCAAATACAAATATTCATTTAGAGTTGAAACTTCTGGGTTTTCTAGAGGAATATGGGTTTTTTGGTGCAATAATATCAATGTCTGTGTTTTGGGAGTAATAAGCAATACGTGCAAATGGAGGTGGGTGGCGTTGGTGATCATAACTTCTTTTCTACTATTGTTTATGCTTGTCCCCAAGCTCCTCTACATAATCAGCTCTGGACACATTTATCTTCAATAGCGAACACGGTGAATGCTCCATGGATTTTGGGTGGTGACTTCAACTCCATTCTCTACTCTAATGAGAAGATGGGGGGGATCTCTAAGGAGGTTGGGAAGGTGCAATAAATTTAAAGGATTCTTGGATTCTTGTAATATGAGGGATATGGGTTTTATTGGCCCAAAATTTACTTGGGCAAGAGAAGTTATTCAAGAGCGGTTAGACCATTTTCTTTGTAATGATCACTGGTATGACATCAATTCTGGTTCAGTGGTTAAACATCTTGCCAAAATAAACTCGAACCACCGTCCTATCATATTGAACCTGGCGCAAGAGAATATCACTAACTCGGGGAGGCCTTTCTGTTTTTTAGTGCCATGGGCAACTTATCCAGAATGGAATGAGTGGATTCAACAGCAATGGAACTATAGTATAATGGTAAACGATAATTTAGAGAATTGGAGGGATTCATTGGTTGTTTGGAATAAAATGTAATTTGGGAATATTTTTCAAAATAAAAGAAGGCTACTTGACCGTTTAGAGGGTATTCAGGTGGCGTGTGAACATAAGGAGTCTAATTTTCTTAAAAGACTAGAGGTCTGACAGATGAGTATAACTGTATTCTTATCTAAGAAGAACTTTACTAGAGATAGAAATCTTCAAGTGATTAGGTCAACCTAGGTGACCGAAACACTAAGTATTTTCAAGCAAGAGCCAAAATGAAATCCATATGTAGAGTTATACAGCTCAAGCTAACTACTGGCAAATAGTGTTGTGATCATAATATCCTCAAAAAGCATGCCATGAATTTCTTTTCTAACCTCTATACAAAAGACAATCTCCTGCAGCCCTCATATGCCTTAAGAGATAAATTTCCCAAGCTGAATGTATCAGACTATAATTCTTTATTATCAATAGTGTCGAGAGAGGAAGTTCAAGCTGCTTTGTATGATATGAATCCATCAAAGGCACCGGAGATTGATGGTTATCAGGCTTTTTTCTATCAAAAGCATTGGCCAATGGTGGGAGAGTCCTTATTCATAATGGTTAAAATTTTTTTAGGAGGGTGTTGTAGATGGCTGACTGTAGTGTGCGTCCAAGTTTATTGCAACTGCGACACTGTTTGAGCTTAGGGCTCTAGGGAACACACTAACCACTGAATTACTATCTCATCCTCTAATTACAACCAATCAGGAAAAAGCATATAAGAAATGCATTTATACAAAGCACATTCAAACCTAAGTTAGTTTAATCTACATATTTTTTAATTAAACTGAGCTAAGTTTACATATTTTAATTTACAAATGAACCTAAAGCTAATAGGTCTAATTCCTACTCAATTTTATTTAAATGAGCCTAAGTCTATTTATTTTATTTCTAAAATAAGTCTAACCTTACAAATTATGAAAGCTTAAATTAGTGGGCCTAAATCTACAAGTTTTAAAACTAAGTGGCCTTAATTTTACAAATTATGAAAACAGAATTAAGTTAATGGGCTAAGTCTAAATTAAATTAAATTAATATAAGTGGGCCTAAATTATCTCTAACTTAAAATCTAAATTTAATTATGGGCCTAAGGATCAAATTAATTAATTAAACCCTAATTCTAATTAAATTATTAAACCTATTAGATTAAGTGAATCAAATGAATTAACCTAAAATCTAAAATTATGAGCTTAAACACAAACCAAAAAAAACATAAAAAATATAGAAATTAATAAAATAAAATAAATATTTATGACATAAAAAACGTATAAACACATAAAACACAAAAATAATAAATAATTAAAACAAAATAAACATAAAATAATCATAAAAAATAATAAACAAATAAATCAATTAAAACATGCATCTAATGATTTCTAACCCTAATTTAATTTACATGCAACCTAAATTAACTAAGGCCACCATTAATTTTAATTAGTGTTTACCAAATAAACCTATTTACTAATCAATTTTTTAAAAAACAATAAAAGTAGAGGGTTTCACTATGATCCCAATAATGGGGTTATTACAACAACTACTATTGGAAAATTAAAATAAATTAAAATACAAACCCAAAGCCAAAATAAAATAACACAAATAAAAAACCTAAATGGAACTATGTAGAATCAATATAGGGTTTAATCCATGGCAGTCCATGAAAATTCACGGGTTTTCCATAATTTAATCACGAATCTCCATCATCACACAAACATAAAACACAAAGAATAAAAATAAAGGTTAGAATGAATTAAAATAATAAAATAATAAACAAAAAAAGTGAAATACTGAAACCAAAATAAAAAAGTCTAAACAAACATAGAAAATCAAACGGAAAAGTAAATAGAAATAAAATTATAAATAATAAAAAACAAAAGAATAAAATTTGTAAGATACAGTGAACAAATGAAC